>VZRS01000480.1:0-47589 GCA_013398055.1 Ifrita kowaldi | reverse complement strand
AAAAAAAAAAAAAAATCATGTTAATAAATTGTAATGCAAAAATATGTGTGCTCATGTTCTACAGCTTTTGTGAGTCAATGCTGAGGATGACAAACATAAACAGAATACTTGACTTGTCTAATTTGGGCATTAAGCCTTTTATCTCAACACTGAGTATCAGAAGAAAAACATTCAGTCTTGTTTTCTAACATGAAGCCATTTCACTGACAAGCAACTCCAGCTTTCTCTGTATCTCTGTTACAACTCCTTGAAATCCTAACATTTGGTCTGGATTAAGGGAATTTTATTTGCAAAACTACAAATACTGCTTGAAACAACATAACATGTTTTTCATCTGCATTTACCAGCAGAAGGCACAGTAAAACCTTCCTTACACCTGACCAAAGGCTTCCCAAAGCCACAAAGCCACTGCATATTAGGTGACCATGGTGACCAACTAACCAATACAGGCTTACACAAATTATTTTGGCTGTTGCAAATATTCACAGCATCAATGACAAAAATACCCTGAAGTGTTACTTAGAAGCCAGGCTTTTACTGACAAGGCAGAGCCCAGGATCTGGCACATATGCTGAGGAGGAAAACATGCCAGAATCATGGTCCCCTCCCTCCTGTGTGGTTCCAAGCCCTGGCAGAGGGCTCACTCCATTAGCATCACACTCCATCCTGTTAATTACTTCTCGGATTAACACTCCAGGTACTGAACTGGGAGAGACAGTGACAGTTTCCAGCCCCTGAATTAGAAATACAAGTGTTTACCCACCTCAAACTTGCTCAGATGGATAGGAAAAAATCATTCAGGGCTGACACTGCATGGAGGGGGAGAGGCTGTGGGATACCAAGTGCAGAGGAAGTGATGGGAGGGAATCAACAGAGCCCTTCTCAGCAAAGAGCTCCTGCAGTGTCTTGTGGCTTAACTGATAAGTGACCCAGGGTCTGGTGACATGGGGATTTTTTAATTCTAACACAAAAATAAAGGAGAGATTCACTTGCTAAAAAGAATGGTGAAAATCAACATTTTCTGCCACGAGGCAGCACAGAAGAGAAGGATGGGCACAGGTCAGCCATTTAGGCTTCAAACCAGCTTTTGAAACTCTGCTCAGAATTAATGAACTAGCAACCAGTACACACACAACATGGCCTACACCAAAATGCTGCCACCCTCTCCAAGTGGAACACTGCTTATCACAGTTTCCAGTGTAGGTCCCCTGATTCTACTCCCTTCAAAAAACAAAACCAACCCCACCCTGACCCAAAACCCAGCTTTTTCATGCTTTCAGATGCTTGTGTTACTGCTCACAAGGATTAGTTCTTGCAGTCATGACTTCCACAGTGCCAGGTGGGGTTCTACCTGTGGGACAGGTGCTCTCTTATTTCCTCCTAAAAAAAAAGTGCTTGGTGGACATTCATCCCAATCAAGATAAAGCCTTATGCCTGGAGGGTGCTGTTGGGTCAGTCATTACTGAAGGACATCTAGAAATGACAATAAATCATGTCAGAGGAAGTGCCCTTTTCCAAATGGGTGGGAAAGTTTCTGTTCAGAAATAAGAAGAATATTTGCTCTTTAACTCACATATCAAAATTTGCCAGAATTCATGGATATTTCTTCTTAGAAAGGGTATTGCTTATCTTGTCTTCCTTGTTTTTAAGATTTTGCTTCAGCAGGCTTCATGGCAAAAAAGGGGGGGGGAAAGGTAATGGAAACAGTACTGCAAGAAAACAATAAACATGCATAAAGAACTACACCTTCAAAGAAGAACATGTGAGGTTTATCTAACCTGAATACTGAGTAAATCTCAAGCCTAGCAGCTGAAAGAAAATATAGGAAGCAGAAGAGAAAATCCAGCAGGAGAAAATAAGAAATATATTTTGGACACTTAGTCCCTGATGTCAGATGTGTGACATGGTTGTGTTTTATTAGGCAAAATTTCATATATATGATGTCTTAGAGTGACAGAAAGTGCTGTGGAAAGCAGGGTAAACTCATTTCCTTCCTGCCCTTGCCTCCTCATGGCTGCAGAGCTGGGTGGGATCAATGCTCTGCTCTCCAGTGAGGCACAAAACAAAGGAAAATTTCCTGGATCCCCAGCAGAGCCAGGAGCAAATGAAGCTGCAGGAGACAGCCAAGTTTGCATCAGCCTATGGAACCTATTTATTTTATTCTGCCAGGTAGCAAAGGGACCCTCTGGCTTCCAACAGAAACACCTGAACTCAGGATCTGTCCTTGGATGTGTGAGCATGAAACACTGCAGGTGTTTTCTGGGATGGCATCCATGGAAGTGAAGGCACACATGGAAGTTCCAAAGGAAGTTCCTGAACTACAAAGCAGGGGCTGGGGCAATTGTCTGGTGTGCTGTGATCCCAGTGATGCCTCCTCTCACAAGGACCCTGGATCCACTCTCCTGCCTTGGAGGGACCCAATCTTTGAAAAAGTTCCAGCCTGAGGCAGGTCTCACATGCTCTGATTGACTTGAACAGGTTGCTCTTTGTATATAGCATGCATAATGCCACACTTGTGCTGTATTTGCTACTTTTGGCCATTTTCAGATACTTTTTAACCTTTAACGGAAAAAAATCACACAGTGATACAGTGTCTGCAGAGTGATTTACCACACTTTGCATGCGGCACAGTGGGAAATAAAAGGATTGCTCGTTTCTAGCTTGCCTTAATCCTATCTATGGGCAATATCCAGCAGATAAATATTCTGCTAAATACATCTTCATCTATGCAAACACTAAATTTATGAATGTGACAAAATAAAAACAATTTCTAAATTTGCACAATTAATGCATTGTGGTAATTTTTTTTTTCTTAAGCAATTTAGCACAATCATTATCACATTTGATACATGGCTACAGCTTGTGGGATTTCTCTTTCATTTTTAGCACTGAGGGAAGCTCATGAAGACCCTGGGTTTATGTTCCTAATTGGCTTGAAATGTCTAAGTGTTTTTGGAATCTTGACTGTCCAGGAAAAAAAAAATCTTCAGTATTTTTGTGCTATTTCCTTTTGATAGAGCAGAATGCTGAGGGCAGAAAGATGGGGAGTGCACTCAGTTCACTCCATGCATGATTGAGAGAGGAGCACAAACTTGGACAACAGTGACCAAAGAAAACAAATTAAGTGGCAGCAATGCACATAGCAAATGATTGGAGAGACAGAAAACCTTTCCTTCCTCCCCCAGGTAACTGTAAATTAAGACTGGGTGGAAAACATGGCAAGGAGACAAATTGCCCATTGCCAAGGCACTCACCAGGCTGGGCCCACAGTCCAGAGCAACAAACCCTGAAGTCAGCAGGCAGCCCGCAATCCTGATGCACAATCTATCCATCCTCCTTGTTTTCCAGGGAAAGCTACTGGTGAAGAAACCTACCTTTAAGTAAGGAGAAAGGGCAGAATTAATTGCTGCTGCTGTAAAACCTTTTTTACAGTGTTTGTTCTGCAGCCTTGGGATTTGGGACCTTTGGGACCTTGTGGGGCAGCACAGGACAGGACATTGGATCGTGGGACACCTCAGCTCCATGAATTCCAATTTTCAACATGCTATTTATTTCTGTTCTATTCTCACCAGTCAGCTACTATTCCACATCAGATTTTGGTCATGATTTCTCTGGAGAAAACAGCAAGACTCATGGTATCAGAAACCCCAAAATCTTGAAAAAATTGTGAGAAAAATCAGTTAGAAAAACTGTTTGCAGTCTGTCACCAAATAACTATTCCAGTAGATGGAGTATTTGCTGTATGGAAATGGGTATGAGTTTTTTACTTTGAGTCAATAATTAAGGCCTTTTTCAGGTGTTTTTTCTTACCTTCTTCCCTCCTCTCCCCCCTGATCAACTGTCCTCTGAATCTAATGGATATTTTCAAGAGAAAAGAGTGGATTTTGGATCTGATACTTCATAGCAGATGGTGTAAAGGACTACCAGCAAGGAGCACTCCTTACTTAGAGGTCAGAGGACACCTTCCCATCCCTTTAAATGGCTTAACAGCTCTGCAAGAATAACAAATCCATTTAAAATAGGAAATCAGAAAGAAATAAAGCTGTGTCAGGCAACATTAACACTCCCATGTGCAATTTGACCTTGGACAGCTCGTCAGATCTCTTGTTCAGCTCATTCATCATTATTCTGAGCTGTCACCATGAACATCCTTTCTCATTAATTATACATTAACCTCATTCATGACTTTTAATCTATAATGGGTCAGGATGTTTAAAAATAATTAAACAAGAATGTGCAAAGGTAATAAGGATAATACGTGTACTGGAGTTTAGGACATCTGCCTGCAAATCAAAAATAGGTGATGCTGAACAATTAAGTGGGAAACAAAAACAAGAAAGGAGAGGTCTCCAAATCTCCAACCTTGCATTCAGAACAGCATTAGCTTTAAAAGGTTCCCAAAATATTCAGCTTGTAGACTTCTGACAATTTCTTTTAAACTTAACTTTCAAAGTAAGGACAATATTATCTGCTGTAAGCAGGTTAGGGGATCCAACTGTTAGGAGCCAGCTCAGATAAAATAAGGATGGGTTCTTGACAATATCCAGGCTCTCTCCTGCTGTTGAACTGCCCACATTCCTGGGTGGGAGGGTCTCCACTGGGTGGGACGGTGTTTGACAGTGCTTTCAGAGCACACTGTGTCCCTGCAGCTTGATGCATCTATCTCCTGGGGGTCACACCAGTTCTCAGTGGGTCCTCTAACCTATGCAGTGGCCTGATTTCCCAGCAACCTGGGATTAGAGCAATCCTCTGAATCTGTCGGTCACTCCTCTGCTCTGAATACTGGATTCAGCAGAGGATTTACCTCTGTGCTTCCAGCACTGATAATGTTTTAATTCTGAAATTATCATATATTGTTCCTTCCTGTAATTAATTGAGTTTTCACGTCACACAGCACTGGGGCACCTTGCT
The DNA here is from genome assembly GCA_013398055.1 of Ifrita kowaldi. Taxonomy (NCBI): domain Eukaryota; kingdom Metazoa; phylum Chordata; class Aves; order Passeriformes; family Cinclosomatidae; genus Ifrita; species Ifrita kowaldi. Next base: position 42,678 of record VZRS01000480.1, on the reverse strand, counting down.
TTTTCAATATCACAAAGGACTTTTCATACTGTGGCAGTTGACTGCAGTAAGCTGAAAGTGCCAAGGTTTCCGAAACAGGCTTGAAGCAGAAATAAAATTTTATACCCCAGGAAGAATTACTACATGCCACACAACACAACATTTCAAGCTAAAATAATGTTTCATCAAAGATTTAGGGAACAAGGATTAGTTTTTTAAACCCAGCTAAGTCAATGAATCTTGTATCCCATATACTGCTATACATTATGTCCTGGATGGATTTCGCAATGCAGCTCGAGGCTGTTCTAGACAGGTTGATTCAAAGGAAAAAAAACCTCAGCAGAGAGGACATTTCACTGACCTACTTTAAGAGAACTTGTGAAACCCACCAGCAAAAGGATACCCAGGAAGGTGGTCAAAGAATATTGCACTGCCTGGGAAGCACTCAGTGAATTTTAGAATGGTAATTTATGGAGTTCACAAATGATAAGTTATGGAGCCTGAGATATATACAGAAGGATTTACCCAAAAGAGAAAAAACAGAAGAATCTGTCCCAGCTGTAAGTGGATACCATTTGAAGTACCCAGACTGTGATTTATTATTTCCTAAGAATTTAAAAACCCTTTGTAAGTCAGTTTTTACCAGATCCAGGATTTTTAAAGGACTCCAAGGAAGTTAGGGCTAGCATCCGGTGAGCTTCGGTAGAAGCTGGGTGCACAGCTGTCTTGGGGAGCTTGGAAAATCCCTGTTTCTTAGAACAGCTAGATTCTGCTCAGCTCTAGAAAAAGTCACATATTTCAAGTGTTTTTAATAGGATTTTAACCTCAAAAATATCTAAATCCAAGGATAGGTGCTTACTTTGCTTACCTGCTGAGGATTCTGTAGGACTCTGCCTGTGGCATTGAATAACACCTTTGGGTAATTCACCGGTCATAGGTCCCTGTTTCGTGACATACACAGGGGTGTGTGGAAGGTGTTAAAACCCAGCCCCACTTTTCCCTCTCCACTGCAGCATCTCAGGCTTTTAACTCTAGCCACCCCTGGGGCAAGTGAGCCAAGACAGTCATCATCACATATTTACCTTTTCCTGATGATCTCCAAACACTCACGGCTACTAATTAAACTCTAAGGGCTTGGTAATAGGTTGAGAGGAATATTTTCTGCCATACCTCAGGTGAAAGAGCTGTTTCACTTAAACATGAGCAGCAATTGACTTTAAACCTAAAGAAACCGTTTTCATGAGTAATCACGGATCTGTATGTAATAAAAAGTATGATTAGGTGGGCCAGACTCAGTGTGTGTTGAAACAGGAAAGGAGATTACTTTTTCATTCAAAACATCTTTACGCTAATGTATTTCTTTCTTAAACTGAAGTGGGCATGTTGGGCTCTTTATTCCCACATGGAATTCCAGCAATTGGCATTACTGATGATTTAGTCCCTGAAATTTATTTTTTCCTTAAATCTCTTTTAGAAAATCCTATTCCACGTATTATCAGAAACATAACTAAAGGACTTGTCAGTATTTGTAATACTCCCAAGATGACACATCTAACCTGAATTTGGGTAATGTAAAATCAACTCAATATCAGTAAAGCATCTGTGTTTTTTTAAAGGGATGTTAATTTACCCCTTATAAACCATCTCTAACTTCCATGGTCAGGAAATGTTGTCTTTTACTCAGAATTCCAACTTGACGTGGGGGACCAATGAATAGAAACTCATAAATACAGAATTTCTCCTCTGAGGGAGGCATTGGTGTTTAAAAAATGAAAAAGTTGCATCTATAAAGAGGAGTATTTCCAAACTTTCTCTCTGTGTGGAAAATAACAGAAATATTATTAAATAAATATTACAAATAAATAGCCACACCTGACAGCATAATTAAAGGGTTAACATGTTCCATGCCCCTAAATGTCATCCCTTCTCTCAAACTCCCACCATGACAGCAGTTGCCTATCTGGTGAAACACTTCCACAGCACCTGGGAAAAAGCCTGACCCAGAAATTTACTGCTGAAAGTGAACAGGAGAAATTGTTCCAGATAAAATGTCAGTTGTCCACAGCATCACTACATCCTTCCAGGCTGATTCCTGCAACACCAAGGAGAGATTCCCTTCCCATCCCAAACCCACACTCAGACCAGCTGTGACCTGCTCTCTGAGTGTTTCTTCTGTTTGAATGCAGAACATTTTTCTTAATTATTTCTGACTTTTCATCCAGTGTGCTATAAGCTTCTTATGAAGAAAAGGAAATAAATAATTCAACTTCCACTTATTCCAGAGGAGACTGGCTGCTCTAATCTGTCCTCTGAGAACAAACGGGCTGGCTGTTCTCATACAGCTTGTTAGAGCACGACAAATAAACACAGGCACGATACTGCAGTCACAATAAGGATGGGGAATACCAGAACTGCATTTTGGGCTGGCATCTGATGCTGGGACCACTTCCAGTTCCCTCCCTGGGGCTTGGAAGTTTGGTTACACTTTTGCCTGTAGCTGCAAGGCAGAAACTGGTACCAGCTGTCAGTGCAATGCAGAGTGAGGAGGGAAGGATGGAGCCGGGGAGAGTGTCAGAGTGTGGATTAATTCCCCATCACGAGTGTGCTCCAGGCTGCCGTGTGCAGTGCTTGGAGAGAGCCCTCCAATGAGCTACAAGTCTGACTGAGAAATGCGTTTCCTTGGCCACCCAGGAGCGAGACTGTCTGGCTGAAGTTTAGGGAAGTCTGTTGGAAATATTAATGTGTTAGAGCAGCAGGCTGGGAAAGCTGCACCTGCTTTAGAGGAGCCTCTCAAAACACATATTACTAGCTGCCTCCAGGAATGGTCCTGTTTTACTTGGAACAAATGCGGGATGAAACACTTTACACAGGTTTGGACCGAAATCTAAGTCTTCCCCTTTCCCAGGGATGGAGTCTCTGAATCTCTGTCTGGCTTAATGAATCCAGAATTTCAGGATCCTTACTGAAGGATTATCAGGGCCTCACCCTGGAGGAGCCCACAGGTTGATGGACCAGGTGAAAGACAAGAAACGAGCTTGCACCCCTTGAGTCCTAAGTAAGAAGACTCATATCTAGGCCCTGGCACACTGATTATAGCGGAACAACAGAGAAAAACTTCTGACAGCCTCCCTGAAACTTCTCTGCATCAGTACCTGGCTGCTGGCCTGGAGCCCTGCATAGCTGTGGAGGATCAGCCTTGAAAGGAGGGTGGGTTTGGCACTGGAGGCTGCAGCCTATTTACAACACCACCAGAATAGGGCCCATTGTCCTAATTTGAAAATGTTTCAGCAAAATGTAAAACCTTTGTATTCTTTCCTCTGAAACAGTAAAATATGCAGTTGAGTTGGAATTGGCTTCACACACAGGAGATACCTGACTTGCTGAGAGAGAGAGTTGCATGTGTCACCAGACAGAAAGATGGAGTGTCTGGAGAAGAGGAAACCATCCATCTCGCCACCCTGACCTTTCTGATAGCCAGCTAGTGGTATAGGCTGAGCTCAACTGATCACTTCAGACTTTATTGCTCTGTTAGTCCTTTTTGACTGACAGAGCACCTAATGGATAATAAATTACTGCCCTCCGCTCAGATTAGGGGCTGCCTGCTTGTTGCTAACGCTGAGTTTTCAGAACCTACTATCACTCACTCCCAGCTTTTGCCATTTAGAGGGATGCAGCTTCAGAGACAATACATAAATACAGAGGACTTGAATCTCAAGGGGACGTGTGGGGAATTAACAGCACAGTGCACTCTGAATTTCAGTATGACATGGGCTCCCACATCCCTTGTGTCTTTTTGAAAACCTTGCAGCTTTCCTTTTGTGCCTGCTGCAAACCCAGAGTCCTCTCTCTCAGGCACCTGCGGGTGGGAGAGCAGAGCTATTTGCCTTGGCCCCTCCACAGATCCTTGTAGCCACCACTAGGTCTCTTAGTTCTTCATCCATGGAACTGTCAATTTTTCAAACAGTCATCTTTCAGTGCTTTTGTGAAAAGAAAAAAAAATATAAAATAAAAAAACCCGTGTCCTCTGGGGTTTGGTGCCTGTCTGCATCTCCAGCCCCTCCAACACTGCACAGACTCACAGACTCAGAGCTTTCATTACACACTCTCCTTTTCCCTCTCCACTGAGGGAACAGTGAGATTTCCAGAACCTGTTTACTTACGCAGCCTGTGTTACTTGTTCCTATAACATTTATTTTCCTCTCTCTTTGTAAAGCACAGAAGTTCAACACAGGCCCTTAGAAATGCAGCTGCTGTTACTTTTCAGCTGGGTGCTACTCTGTGGAGAGGTCTGAAAAGGGAGGTTGGAGTGTAGGAAATTAGAAACAAGTTTGCATCACTGTGGAGAACAATACATGAAAGGCTGTAGATTTTAATCCAAGATTTTTAATATGAATATTTCATCCTGCAGCCTTTACAGTTGAATGGAGATTTGGAAGTCTGTTTATGTACAGATCCATGGAGAAGTAGACAGTATTTACTCGTAGGATGGAAAGCCTGGTGGGTTACACAGCAGCCCAACTTTATATCCTCAGTTTAGGAATGTGCTATGGCTGTTGAAGGTAGCATTTATGTACCCCAGTGAACTCTAAGTGTGAGCTGAATGTTTAGCACATATTTCAGTGCTATTTTCACAGCATGGTCTATAGGCAATGTGCTCCCTTTACCCATGCTTCTTACAATTCTACATCCTTATATTACAGCTTATGGCTTAAAAAGAAGGGAACTATGATGCTTCACTTACCAGTACCAAATGTTGTTACTGAGAGTAATTGCTTATCCAGAGTTTGCTTATATAAGAATTAAACACAGTATTCCATCAAAATTATTAAAAATATCTTTCTATATCTTTGGTCTCTCTGCTTCTCATCTAATGTTCAGAATCACATAAAATAGTAATGAGCATACATAGCCTTCTGCTGTTTTCATAGACAAGGCAGTAAAAGAGACAGTTGCTGTTCCCTTGAGTGCCAGCCCACGAATCAGAAAGTCTAATCAGCCACAGAGTCTGACACACTCGATAGTCCCTGTATTTCATTACTGCTATATTATAACCTTTCCTATTTGAATTCTGTATTCTCTATTAAAAGCAGCAAGAACTAACAGCTAATCAAATGATGGCAATAAGAGAGGAGTTAAAGTAACTCTCCTAACTCCCCCAGCCTGATGCTTTGGAATTCTCTTTCCAGTGCAAGAGCTGCTCTGGAAATACCTGGAACTGGTACCTGGCATAGTGCAGCCCTCACACTCTCCTGGGGCTGGCTTGGAAGGGCTCAGCTTTGCTGGCCTGGGCAAGAACCAGCTCTGGTTTGTGGTTCTGCCTTGCAGCAGATGCTCAGTGCAATCCATGGGCAGCGCTTTGTTCACTGCTTGCCCTCCCCACTCATCTCCTGTGCCCGTGCCTGCAATATTGAGGTTCCCTTGGTTCAGTATGGGGATGGCAGAGGGCAGATATTCTGCAGCTGCACTGTGGGGCAATGCAAAGGCAGATTTCCTGGGAGAATCCTCTGCTGGGTGCTGCCAGCCGCTGGCTGTCTCCAGGAGGGTGATGCAGAGTGGCTGGTGTGACATCAAAACAACATCTGCTGACACTCTGAAACAGGAGACACCTCTCTCTGTGCATCAGCCCTCACTGATCTGTAAATTAGGCTGTGACAAAACAAATTAGGTTTTATTTTGCATAGCTGCCCAATGGCATTACTACATGTGCCATTACCTAATTCTTTGAATCAATAATTTGACTTTGCTTGCTTGTACCTTATGAAATGAGATAGTTCAATACCTGTATGCAGTTGCTAAGAGTGGCACAGATATATATAATATCAAACAATAGATGTCACTGTTATGTCAATAAAAATGGGTTATATTTACAGTTATCGGTAGTTTCAACCTCCATTGCATAAAGCTGCTAAGTCAAAAGAGTAAAGCCAGAGCACGCACTGACACACAATGCTTTTCTAAACATGAATCCTGTACCTCCTTGTGTTTTTTCATCTATAAAATTGCACACAGAAATACTAAAATAAAATAAAAGCCAGTTTAAATAAAATTAAAAATCTAGTTTGCTATGGCTTTATGCAAATTGGTCACACAAGAATAGCACCACTGCCCATAACTGAGAGAAAAAGCAAAAGGGATGTGGAAAGTTTAACAGAAGAAATACCAGAGATGGACACAGTTCTGCTTAGACTCCTTTCCTTCAAAGAGATGGGCAGTGTATTTATTCTCGTCTCCTTGGAATGATTACATGGAGGATGGTCCATAGGAACTGACCAAAAGTAAAGGACATGGTTATAAGCACTGAGAGAAAAGAAATGAGGGAGAGGCATTACAGGCAACATCCCACAGCAGTGAAAGATGGGGACAGTCTGCAGGAGGATGGAATTAAGTATCCAAGCAAAATTTGGGCTCTAAAGTTCTATTTCAAAATTCTTAACACTGCTTGAAATGACACAAAAATATGAAAGTATACTCTGACCAATATATGAAGCTCCAGAGCAGTGTGGTACCCTTTTGCTCAGCTGCAAGCAAGACCTGTGGAGAGCCAGCTTTCGGGTGATGAACAAAACCAGTGAAGTCTAACAAATGAGAAAGAATTTAAACATCAATTTCAGGGCGAGACACAGAGGAAACCAGACAGGTTATTACACAGCAGCTGTTCACCAGCTACTACTCTACTCCTTAATATCAAGAACACAGTTCATGCAGAGAAAACCTCTGTGCTCAGTGGTCGTAGGAGCCCATTTGTAGCCATAACACAAGACACAAAATGCTTCTTTGTAACTAGCTGATTCAGTCAGAAAAGGTGGACAAGCATTTTGATGCATGGTACTGTCACCAGTCAGTGCCCAGGAGGAGCAGGAGGCTCCTGATGTTTTGCATCTTGCCATGAGTTTGGGAAACACAAATTGCTTCAAGCAAAACCTAAGTCTATAAAAAAAATGAAAGCCATATGGTAGATTTTCATCAAACCTCTTTCCTCCAAAATATGAAGGAGACCAATTATCATTTCATGATAGAGAACACCTGAACTGCACACACAAATAGGGGTTATTGCAAACAAACCCACCAATGCTCTGGAAAAGATGCTGAACTTATACCATGCAGATTTGATCAGACCTACTCAGTAAAACCCCACTATTACAATGAGGAGGGCAACTTCCCCCTTCAGTCCAATGCCTGAGGGAATCACCAGGAATTTTCTATTTTGCAGGCAGAACTGTGCTTGCTTTGGAGAACATTGTGATGCAGATTTAAACATTTCTGTGCTTATTTAGCCAAGAACTGCAAGTTTTGCACGTAACCAGGATCCTTAAATCTAAGATTTCACTTGAAGTCATCTCTCCTAATGTCACCTTCCAGCCTCTGGCTGAAGAAATGATTAGGAGGTCACAAGAAGAATAATTCAATTAAAAAGTAGAAACAAGAGAAAACTTGAAGGAACAGTCTGAGGAATCACAACATTGCTTTATGGCATATTCCTTCTAGCGTTAAAGGAGCAAGTTAGGCAGAATACCAGGTGAATTGCTTAAAAACATAAAGTCGTTCAACATGCCCTATGAGGTCTTACCTGCTTCTGTAGAAAAATAAAAGGAAAATTATACAAATATCTCATAAATCACAGCTGAGGTGCATATTTCAAAGATTCATGGGAGTCTGGTACCAGGTAGGAAATGGGATGGTTTGCATTGTGATGCTGCCTGATAGCTCAGAGGAATTTCAGCCACTGGGAAATGTAGATATAAAAATCCAGTGTTTTACATGTACTTTTAAAGCACTGAGATAAAGGATGCTCATGGACGTGATGACATTGAAAATGCAAAAGCCTAGCCTCTGTGAAAGCACAAATATTGATGTGCATCATTAAACATATGTTGCTGACTAAAGCTATTATTAGTGACAAGTCATTCTCTCCTCTGGAAAATCCCAGTTGCCTTGGGCTTTGTCTGAGCAGAAAGCAGAGAAAAATCTGAATAAAACCTTGTGAGTTAGCCTCATGTTAACAGGCTGAGCTGTAACACTCAATAACAAAGCCAAAAATACAGGGCTAAATTCAGCCGTACTTGATGCTGAATGGAGCAAATTGCACAGTGCTGTCACAGAGGCAGGACCAGAAGGTGTCTTGTTCTCCCAGACTGTGTTCACAGGGTACAGATTATTTTGATCCATTCTTTGCAGCTCCCATTTTGACTGAAACCTCAGAACTGAGCTAGAAACACCAGATGCTGCATTTTGGGAAGCTGGGGGCTGCTGGTGAGGTTGAACCTCACTTATTTCACTGCCAGTTCTACCCTTGAACCCTCCTAGAGCAGCTTGGGGTCACCTCCTATCAGAGCTGCTGTGTGCCCCAGGTGAGCTCTAGCACCATGTCAAGATGTGGCTTTTCTGGGCCCCAAGAAAAGATGTTGTTCCCCTGGACTGGCACAGAAACAAAGACAAATAATGATGCCTTCAAATGGTCAACAAAGTCTCTGGTTATCAAAGGCACTGAGGAGAGCCCTGCACAGGCTTGATCACAGGTGCCTGAACCAAGAAGGTTTAAGCAGGTTTTGGTGTATTGCCAAAGTCAGGTTTTTAAATGTTCTATTTCTGGTGCCAAAACTCACAAGATTAACTTTCTGTAAATATTTTTTCAGCATTTAAATTCTTTTTATAAGCATTTATATGATAGCTTTCCAAATCTTTTCTGCTACCAGGAAGTCTAAAAGATTAATCACTTAAAGTTTAATTCTGACAATTGAATAGTTCTGGAAGGTACAAGGGGAATGAAAAAACCTGCATTTTGTGAGAGATGAGTACTGGCACTGCTAGCAGAAATTTTGAAATGAAAGATTCTAAGATAGATGCAACATTATTGCTGCTGATTGTCTGGTGTGGAGTATCACAGCCAGAAAGGCAGTTTGAAGAGGAGTGGGAGATGGGAAGACAAATGGGTGTGAGCAGAGGGCAAAGCAATTAAATGCTTCAAAACTGTTGTGGATGAATCAATTTTACTTTTTCAGCTGTCATACATGTGATGGGTTGAACTGTCCTGTCTGTTCAAGGGAGCATATGGGTATTCCTCATCTGAGGAAATTCAAGCCTTTGAGGACTGCATGGGGAGAACATGCAAGAGTTGGGACCAGCGACGAGGAAATCCAACCAGGAGTTCAGCAGAGACTCAATCAAGCTATGGAGGCAATGCAGTGCTGCTCCGACAAAATTAAGTGGCAAACACTAGAGAAGTGTGGAAAATATGAGTGTATTTTACAGTCAAAGCTGTTCCTAGGTCAGAACTAGGAAGGCAGCAGCTGGAAAATTAGACCAACATTTATGTGTCTGTCTTTGCAATGGGAACTGCTCTGACTTTTTGAGTGCCTGTGTTCAGTCCTTATAAAACACTGAAGTCAAGGAGAGGAATCTGAACTGTGGGTGTGTAAATCTCCTAAGTAAAATATCTCACTAGCAATGAAATCTCCCCTAGAAATGACACAGGCAGGAAGAGAACAGATTTAAGTCCTTGAAGCATAACAGAATAGCAGTATTTATGGTTAATTATCAGGCATTAAATGATTAGATTAACCAGGTCCTATTTATACAGCCGTTGCTTCTCTTGTTCATTCACCTACAGTCAGTTATAAACAAAAACACATACCATAAAAGAGTTTCAGTTGTTTAACAGGCTAAATGAATGGCTAACCTCACTATAATTAATTAGGGATCTTTACTTAATTGAACATTTATGGTCACTGGAGCGATGCAAACCTATACCCCGGCATTCTTTGATGCTGGTTTCATTCCAAAGGCCAGTAAAAATTGGAAGGAATTTTGATTGAATCTCTGCAACTTTATGAGCTGGGCTCTGTGGTCACATGTAAACATGGTTAAACTGCATTTCCAAACCCAAAATACAGAGGGCTATTTATTTTGTGGCTACAAACTCAAGGAAACCAGGCAGAAGTCATGTAAGTCCAGATAATGGGAAGAAGGTGTTCTGCACTTTCTACATACACAGGATTTATGTTCAGAAAGCAAAGGAAAATATGTAAATTAAGTTCATCAGAGAAAGAAGAGCGGTCAATCAACACTTTACTTACGCACAAAAATTGGGGGAAAAAGCTGATTTAGTTAATTCCTTTTGCATGTGCTGTGGGAAGCAGTAGGGTGCGCTCGAGAGTCACTTTCTGAGCTCAGCTGCAAACAGCCGCCTGAACGTGTATCAACAGGGAGAGAATAATTTTCCTACTCCCTGCAAACCATCCCACCCTGGTATGACTTTGTTCCAGCTCATTAACACGGTGTTTCTAGAACTGTGCCCAACTCAATTAATCCACAGCCCTTTTTGCCAAAGCAGCTCGTGCCCACGAGTTACAGATAAGGCCGCAGCAGGAGAACAGCAGGAACTCAGACCTGGAGGAAGGACCAGGGCACAGGAAGCCAAACCAGTGAATCTATCTCATGCCTTGCGGGGAAAATACTTCGTACACCCAGAGAAAAGGGAACGAGCTTGATAGGTAAGGGACTAAGACCCTCTGCTTCCACATGCCCCTGTGGTGCCCTGCTACATCCAGCACTTAATACACCAGAATCCAAGACAAACTCTAAGGAACTTTAAGGAAGTTTCTTTTCAGAAAGGAGAAAACCCTCTCATGGTAAATCCCCTCTGGAAACAACGTATTTTTATCTCAATCTGGCAAGTAGCACCTATGTCTCACTGTTTCTCTGAACACCAAGAGCTGCTGAAGCTGGGACTACCAAAGCAGATAAGATGCCAATGAATAAATGCTTGTAGAGTGCACTGGAGCTGAAAAGCATAGTGTATGATTACCAGGAGATGACCAGCACTTAAACAATATTTGCTGTTTCATAATTTCATCACTGAAAACAAATCTCTGGTTTGGTTCAAAGGCTGCTGAAGTCCTTTTGTTGTTTTCATCAGACTTCAGACCAGAAATTTAAATATTTGCTGGCACAAACTGGTGGATGGGACCAACAGTCGGAGCATGAGGAAATGGAGGATGATTATAATCAGTTAATTAGATATGATTTATACAGTTTAACTTCATCCACTTCTTTGTTATCCTTTCGGTATTTTATGCTAATTAATTTCCAAATGGAATAGTAATCATAGATATGTGCCTGATGCTTTGACCTCCCTGCAAAGAGCAGTTTTTGCAGGGTTTCCCCTCAGGAACGATGCCCCAGTCTGGGCCATGCACTGATAAGCACTATCAGATGGTGCTTTTTTGGATGCAGCTTTTCTGACCCTTTGATCTGGCAAATCTCTTCTCATCAGGCCTCTGACACAGGGCACTGACTCCCCTGCTTCCCTCTGCAAAGCAGGCATATCCTCTCCCCATCAGCCAGGCAATTGCCATCATCTTTAGTCTCATTTTTCTGAAGACAGGTTCCAGCATCCTTTAATGTCTCATGAGAACATAGTTAAGAAAGAAAGAGAGAAGGAGAGAGGGAATAACGTGAGCTGATGCTGTAATAAAGCCATTGCTTATGCCATGACAAAAGAACCCTCATTTCCCAAATGTATCTTGCTCAGAGATGACAGTGCTTTGCACTCCAATGCCTTTCTAAATCACTCCAAATGCCTCTTGCCTGGCAAAAACTACTTTGATTTTGGTGCAGTTTGACACAACCCTGGAGCAGGCTCCATCTAGGGAGTTATAGAGGTGTGTGTGTGTGTGCATTTTACAGGCACAAGGGGGAAACCTGCCTAGATAAAGTGAGATACATTTTCTGTAAATTCTTGCCTTTTCCTGCAGTTTGATCCTCACAACTGCCCGATTTTACTTTCTGCAGTGAAAAGTAATTGGAAACAACACTGTAATATTTTCCTACATGTCTAACCCCCTACTTTTAAGTGTCAAGAAGTTTTTATTAATATCAGTCCCCTCTAAGCTGGTTTGCCTGTCTGCAGTGGAGATGTCCGTGCCTCACTCATTCCCAGCCAAATCAATCAGGGAAAACTTGGCATACAAAATTTTCTCTCATCTTGAGAATGGTCTGGAAGACGGCCTGGATTTAGGAGGACTGAGTGTTGGCAGAGGTCTTGCCTGACATGTGACACTTGCCACCCATTTCAATCTGCTTCATGACATCTTCCACACTGGTGACTCCTTCCTCTGACAGCGCCATCATTTGGATCATCTTCCCACACTCTCCTCCTTTTCTTCCATTTCACAGGGTCATACAATTCACTCCCATAAATCTTGATAATCAAAGTTGTGGTCAAAGTGGAAGACCTGGTTGTCCAGGTACCATGTGAGGTCCAGCTTCTGCCAAGCTTCACACACATCATCATGTCCTGCCAGGGCACTGCCACTACACCCAAGTGGCCTCGATGCTGGTCATGGATGTGCTTTTTGGGACCAGATGAGGACTGAGGGCAAAAACAAGGTAGAGATCTACCTGCTTGCACTTGCTGGCCCTTTTCTCAATCCCCTCAACAGTGGTGCTGGAAGAGCTTTCCTGGAGCTCCATCACCAATGCCAGGTGGATGTGCCCATCCCTGTGCTCGGTCTCTGTGTAGGTGCACAGCTGGATGCACTCAAACTGCCCAGCTGTGCCCACAGCTATGGGGTGGAGGTGAGGGCTGGAGCTGTGAACATCCCATGCTGCTCAGCACTGCCTGCACCCAGCTCTGTGTCACTGTCATCCCTCAGGGGACTGTGGAAAGAGTTTGGCTTCCAGGCTGCAAACAGCTGCGTTTTTAATCATGGCTGGAAGGAGCACATAAAGCTGCCATCACCTGAAAAGGCCTCTCCCAGCCTCCAGACTGGTGCGCAGCTGCTAGGACACATCGTGTCTAATTAGATCAGTCACGTTGTGTTAAGGTAATGCCACTGACACAAGAATTTATAGCAGTGACACAAGCACAGGGACTCAAGAGAGCCTTTCTGTCCTGCGGTGACCACACAAAAATGCTGAAAACACCACGTTGTTTTCACATGCCTCAAATGTAAACTTTGAATTCTTATAAAAGGCTTTGCATGCCTTGAAATCCCGCTTGGCTTAAAAGAAAAAGGGAGTTGCAATGGGTGTTTCTGCATCCACAAGGAAGAACTTAATATCATTTTGATAACTGGAACAGCTAACGATGTTTTTAATCCATTTCTGTAATGCTCTTCAGTCATCTGGTTCTCTGAATAGAGAATTTCAAAGTACTGGCTGCAGGAAATTTTTTTAACATCTTGGCTTATATAAGATTTTTCGTTCATTTTGGTGGGCAGATTCAGACATCCAGTGATGAGGACTGCTATTTACAAAACTATTCAAGTGCTACAAAAGCTCTAAGAAGAATTCTTGCAGAAATAGTGGCAAACTTACATAAAATTGAAGCAAAGAAAACCAATTCAGAAGGTTTATTTTAGAAGGTAATTATTTATCTCATTTGCCTTTTGACTGCTAACTTGAAGCAGGCAGTCTGAGAGTACCAAAACTTAAAAGTACAGAGAATATAGGGTGTCCTTATTTACCAATCCTCCTGCGGACCCAAACCACTAAGTAAGTGTGTAATAATTTCTTGAAGGTGAGCAATTAATATTCACATTTTCTGCCTGGAAATGGAGGCACCATGACTACAATTGCTTTCAACTCCTTGTGCTTGACTAAGGCCTCATGCCTTTGAATGAGCATTAAATGTAATTCCAAACAGTTCTACATCGAGAAAATATGTGAGTAGAGAGATAGAGAAATCCAGTTCCTGGGTCCCCATCAGAAAACACCAGTCTGGATGTGGAGCAGTAAATCTTACTGTAAATCTAGGGAGCATCTTGTTTGATAGATTTTGGAGCTAGACCCTGCGGTGTACACAGCCAGATAAGCCTGGAGAAATAGAGAGCGCTAGGGATATAGGGCAGAGCAAAGCTTGTTCAGCTTTCCATGGCAATGTTGTCTCTCTCAGCAGAGATCCTTGCTTGAATTCTTTTGTAAGATACAGAGGTCAGAACATCTTGGCGGAGCCAGCGGGGGCTGTATCCCATAAGCAGGCTGGAGGGGTGGGATGAAATCAATCCTTGTGGCAAGCTGCCTTTTCTGTTTAATGTTTGGAGACCTTTTTTAGAATCTCAGATGGGCATCAGAGTTCAGTCAAGCCCTTGCTTGAGGAGTCTGACACTCGCTCTTAGGCAGCTTAGCAACATTTATCCATTTGATGTTCCTGTAGGATGCATATGCTGCAACATGTGCTCAAGTAACGCTGCTCTCATACCCACCAAGCTGTGGAAGCAGTTGCTCATCTTCGGTTGAATTCTCCTTGTAAAGAGAAGATAATTCCATAAAAGCATTGAAATAGCCCCAAATAAGTGTATCAGAAATCTAATTTGGGAAGTGTTCAGGGAAGGGTGGCTCCTTAAAGGAGCCAAATGGACTGGGGACTGCCAGTGAATTTCAGTTGGATCAAGATTCATCTTTCAGTGCTCTGAGAATAAACATTTTCAGCCCAAATAAATACTGAAGGAAAACAGAGGACTTCCAAGTACTCTTAGTTGTACATTTCCTGTATAGAATCATAAAATGGTTTGGGTTGGAAGGGACCTTAAATATCATGCAGTTCCACTCCCCTGTCATGGGCAGCGACACCTTCCACTAGACCACACTACTCAGAGCTCCATCTGGCCTTAAACACTTCCAGGGTTGGACATCCACAACTTCTTTGGGCCACCTGTGCCTGGTAATAAACCTCAGTGTGGGGCCAGGATCATTTTGGATCTATGATGATATACTTAGTAAATTAAGACAACCACACTTCAAACCCTCTGACCCAAAAAAGGAACCAAAGATGCCAGTATTTCTCGTGGCTGGACAATATGCTAAGGAAACTAAAAGATAAAATTGTTACATATTGTTTTATTTACAAAACCTGCAAGTTGCCAATGGTGTAACTTGCCAAAAAATAAACCCAGAAAAGGCATGCAATTTTTTTTACCTTATTGACGGAAATGATCTGGAGAACAAAAAGATCCAAAAATGTGTTTTAAATATGAATTGCCCATGAGACAAAATATCAAATTAGCTTTTTTTGTAGCATTGTTGCAAACTGACACCCAGCAGCTGTTGAGCTCATTAGATCAGACCAGGCTGCTCCACTTCCCTGGTACAACCTGGAAGTTGATTTAGTTCTTGGTGAGCTCAGCCTGCACCCCAGACCCTCTTTCCCAGGAAACCCTCATCAATTCTCCTCTCTTACACAAACTACTCTTTTCTGAGACCCCATCTGTTGAATTTGGGTGTTTTTATAACAATAAGAATGTACTTGGATCTATCAGCATGTTTGTTTTTAGAGGGGATGGCTGTGATTTCCAGGTCCGACATGTACTGATAATGGCTGAGCTGCCATGAGCCCACAGATTTAACATTTTAATTGGAAATGGAGACATTTGATTTCTACAGAGAAGAAGGATACAGAGAATTTCAGACCTCAGTGGGTTCTGCTTCTGGTACAGATATAAACTCATCACAATGAGCATTAACACCAGGTACTCAAAACTAGAGCACACCTTACAAAATGGGAATACTGTGCATCTGCTTCAGTGATTTATATAATGGATTAATCCTTGTAAGAAAGCTCCTAAAACATGGATGATCAAAAGCCTGATTTTTACAGAGATTTTGGCTGCCTCTGCACTGGACAGAGATGTCTCTAGGAGAAAACTGAACAGGGGCTTTCCACAGAGATGGTGACAGCCACATGCAGTGGCTAACTGACAAAGTAACTAGGAATAAACATTTCAAATGCATTTGTATTTAAATATTTTAACTAATTTAAAATAACCCATTTTCCCCCCTTTATTTTTCTAATGTAATATTTTGTTGCCATTCAAGACTTCTGTACCTTTAGTTGAGGTGTGGCCTCAGCTATGTCTGATTACTTGCTGTTGCATCTTTAAACAATATTTGCATAAGGCTATTATGTAATTGTAATAAGACACCTGAGCCTGTGAGTTGTGGTGCAGCAGTTCCCACTTGCTGCACTTCACAGCTCTCAGCCTTCAGCCTGGCTGCAACAGCATCAGCTCATGAAGGATTTCACTCTAAGCCACTCCCAGCAGTGCCTTGCTGCTCACTGTTCATGTGGGCATCTGCAGTGATTATGTATGATCCTGTGCACAGAACTAATATTTATGGCACTGCCTCCTTTATAAAGAACATACTTTTAAAAAGGGAAAAGACTGTACTCAGTTTGAGATTACGTGTTTTAAACTCTGACAGTGTTAATAGTTTTGATGCCTGTGCATTTACAAGCAGCTTTTATCATGGATGGGGAAAATTAGATGTTAAATCAGCACTGTGATCAATTAACCTGTAATTTAAAACAGAAGTGTAAAATTCTCTTCATAAAGGACAAGGGTTCCTGCGTGCACCCCTAAGGAGATCTGTACATCCTTGGCAAATGCGGAGTGGCTCTGGCCTAGCCCTAATCTGAGCCAAGGGGAACCAAGTGATCTCAGCATCACCCAGCAAGACCACAGCGGCTTCCCATGCCAGCCCAAATTCATGCGGAGAACAAAGCCCCTTCCACTTCTCACCAAGCAGCATTTTAAACCTAGACCCAGAGGATATTTTGATGCCAATTTCATCTGGGTTTCAGACCCCAAGTAGAAAATTAAGATGAAATTACTGCCCCAGTGCTGCACCTTCCCTGCAGTGTCCTGGAGGAGCAAGACACAGCTGGACAGAGCAGGCTGAGTCATTATGGTGGTAGCAGGGAGTTATTCTGTAATATATCACAGAGTTTATGCTGGATTACACCTGAAGAATTGCCAAAAGGAAATTTTGATGCAGACCCAGATACTGTGTTTAATCAAGATTCATGTCCGTGGGTATTTTTACGGATGGTTATTTATTGATCAGCATAAAGGTGGCATCTAAAGACATTAGGTTAAAATCAGGACTCTGTTGTGCTGAACAGCACGTAAATACTTCTAGAACAAGACAATTTTTTCTTGGGTGAGTTTTCTGTTTGGGTGATAGACAGCAGTTAGAGAGTGGAGAGGAAAGGACAGTGTCTCCAGAGAAGGAAGACAGCCAACCTTTTTCCAGAGCCTTTAAAGCTTTTGTTTATCTACAAAGAAACTCTGAAACAAATGCTAGCACATACTGTGCAACAGCTTAAAACCTTGCAACTTATTCAAGTAATTTGAAAATTTACATGAGATTTTTTTTTCACTTTTAAAAATACCACCATATTAAGGAAGAAAATATAGAATTTGCCATCATGCTATGAGTCATCAGAGAATAAATGCAACGTGCAGCAGCAAAGATGTAATGCATGGTCTGTTAAAAGAAGATGCTTTACTATCACAGGATGTAAAAAATAAATAAAATTCCCACATTTCTTCTGTTGCTTTTCCGCTGCCACCCAGCCAACTGTCAGCTTGTTCTACTTCCAGAAAGCTGTGGTTGCAACCCACAACATTAATACAACCAGTCCTTCCTGCCAAAAGCCAGCACTGGGATGGGACACGACAAGGCAAACAGCAGTTTGCATTTCACACTTCAGGGGAGCTGAAGGGATGCACAGCTCTGCCCACACACACACTCCTTGCAAGACCAGGATCCTAAACACAATTTGTGAAAACAAAAAACAAGCAAACAGCCAACCAAAACCAACAATATAAAAACACCCAAAACCCCAAAGCAACAAAAAACCAAACAGCAAAAAAACCCCAAAGGAAAACAGACCCTAAACCCCCCAAACAAACCACATGCCTTGATAAGGGAAACAACTCCTGTTCTGGAGTTAGAAAAGCACAGATAAGGTCTCCCATCTGAGGGGCTGAGACGACTTCTGTAACATTGTGTAGAGAAGTGGGACCATTGCCAATTCCACAGACACCTCTTAGAGCTAAGCTGTGCTTCTCTAAGCAATGGAAACAACTACCATTCATATTATGAAGCAATAAAAAACAAAGCAAAATAATTATTGGTGTTGTTATAAAAGAGGATAAATGCCAGCAATCTCAATGAAAGTCAGGGATTATGAGTTGCCAAAACCAAATTTTTTTTTTAAATGCAAGCAGTATATTCTTTTCTCAATGTTTTAATGAGGCACAGTCAGTTTTTAGTATTGTGTTTTTACCCGTCTCTTCCTGGCAGAAAGAAGTGTTTAAAATTAATGTAACTAATCTGAAAAATAAGAGTGAATAGTGCTAATTCCTACCAGTTTAGTTAGGTCTAGTTCATTTCATAGTTAGAAATATTCTGTTAATGTTTAATACATGGAGAAGCTTTTAGTAACAAATTCTAATTAAGGTCTTTCTGACTATCCTCATCTGACTGAACATGTAAACAGAGCTGTTCTTAAATGCTCCAAGATCCCTCTTACACGACCTTGATTGTCAAAATTGCAGAGCTGTGCAGTCACGTAATTGTTTTAAATCTTAACATTTCAAAGGACTTAATTAAAATCTGATCCTACTCATAAGGCCATGCAGACATAACTGGTTTTTATCTATAACCGGGATCCACAGCTCTGAACCCTCTCTTTGCAGTCAGGTGTCAGCAACCAGCATTGAGCTCCAGCTCCCCACTTTTCCAGGCCTTTCTACCTGCCGTGCTGGATAATCCCATGCTCTCTGAAGTTGTGGAAGGAACAAAAGGTCTGTGCAGTTCTGAAAGCCATGATGGCTTTCTGATCACTCACACTCAGGGATTTTAAGTGACTTGCTTTGGATAGTGAAATTTGAAACCTGAGACAGGGAATAACTAAAAAAAAAAACAAAACAAAACCAACCCGTTGAAGGCTGTTATCCTCTCCTGGCCTGCACAAGCAGGAGTTTGCTTCTCAATTACCTACCTGCCACTATGATGATTGATTTCAGTGCTTTATGAACAGCATATGCAGCTCTTCTGTGTTTAGATAAGAGATTACAAGGACTATCAATCCTCATACTCTTGCGTTCAATATTAACACTGTCTAGAATTAAGCTGCTTCTTCCATGGACTAGTATTTTGTAAGTATATTAGTAGTAATTCCAACATGCAGAAGGGAGGGATCCAGCCTGCCCGGCATAGTTTAGAAATGGTTTTGGCTGGTTAAGTTTCTGCCAGGTTGGGGATGTAACATTTGAGGATAAATAGTCCCAAAAGTCTGCAAGGATCTGAATTAGAGCTCATCCAAGAGACGGTTGAGTTCTCTTTTTTTTCTTCTTTCTCAGTAGAGACAGAATGGTCTAGAAATTTTGGGAAGATGCATGGGAAAGGAGTAATATTTTGAGTTCGAGGTTTAATCCAGACAAAGCAAATCCAGGAGCTCAGGACAGGTAGTTCATGTCTCTACCCATCTCATGCAAATCATAGAAAAAAACATCCTGGCTTCTGTCATGGCCTTCAAAAGACTTAATTTTTAAAAAGGGCTATATTTGTGCTTAATATTAAAACAGTCTCATGTGAAGTAGTACACTGTAAGTATTAGGTGATGCTGAAAAAACCCTGACTCTGAAACTATTATAGATATTTAGAATACATTGTGTCCTACAAGAGAAGTATGTCTGGGGAAGCAGCTTTGGTATCTCACATTGTGCTGGCTGTCAGGTTCCTTTCATTCCATGAAATGTGTCCCTGGCTCCTGTGCCCTGGCAGTGCTCATCAGTTAGCTTGTTCCAGAACTAACAAACAACAATTTATATCCTGACAATGCACCTGTGTTCATACAGCCTCCCTGAGAAATCACAGGTTCTGCCATTGGATTTCATAGTCAGAGACAAAATGTCCAGCTATTACCTCTGGTTTGCAATGTGCTGTCTCTCCTTTTGCTCTCCATGACAGCTCATCCAGGAAAACTGTAATGACCTTCAGTTCTGCACAGAATTTGGGAGATTTAAAGAAATAAGAGTGAACTCTCCAAGCTAGGTGTTACTCTGAAAGCCAAGAAACTGCCCTGACAAAATGCCAACGTCTTGTGGTCAACACAAGTGGTGACTCCCAGCTACATGGATGCCAAGTTCCAAGCCAGTTACCTAACAACTGATAAAGAGCCAAATTCTGACACTCTTCCTGGCTTGAAGTGGTGATTTATTCTGATTAGTCCTACTGCAGTGCCAGACTGAAGGGCTGTGTTCTCCCATGGGTGAGCAATTACCGTCACCAGCCTCACCCTTCCCTTGACATCTCCGAGGGGCTGTGCTGACTGAAACTGGCCCCAATGGACCAGCTGGAACCCCTCTGGACCAGCTGAGTGCTGATCAGAAAGGAATTTACAACCAGCCTGGGAGAACCCAGCAACGCAAGGGCCTAGCATCTCCTGTGACTGCTCCCACACAGAATAGCACAGTGATTTGACTACCTACAAGGTAGCCCAGTAGGATTTACCAATAAATCCCTAAGCAGAACATTCCCTAATGCCTGTTGGAAATCAATGCTTGGTGGGTGCTTGGAAATCTCTGCCTGGTGGGTGCTTTTTAGACATTTGGCATTTCTCACTTGCTACACACCTACACAATCTTAGCAGTTTGAACAGCAGGTTTACAAATGGACTTAGCACCTAAAATCCCCTTAAAGCAATGAGAAATGAAAGAGCACAGCTCTTTTTTGAGGATGTGACCTCACATTTTCAGGGCAGGCTGCTGGGATTGCAGGTGTCCTGTAAAAGCAGTGCAGTAGCTATAAGATAATTCCAACAGAAGGAAGAGTGGTTTCATGGTAAAGCCACTGTGTTCTCTGCTAAGAATGCAGCAAATAACTCGTTTCAGAGCTACAGTTCCAAACTATTTGCACATGAGTGTTTTAAAGTTTTCTAAGTTATTCCTAAGAGTTGTATATTGGGCAATACACGAATTTGTCCTCTTGTGCTCTTCTTCCCTCCCCCCTTTTGTGTTTATGTATCTGCTGGCAAAACCACCTCATCCATAATGCAGTACAATAAA
The DNA here is from genome assembly GCA_013398055.1 of Ifrita kowaldi. Taxonomy (NCBI): domain Eukaryota; kingdom Metazoa; phylum Chordata; class Aves; order Passeriformes; family Cinclosomatidae; genus Ifrita; species Ifrita kowaldi. The sequence goes on along the minus strand of VZRS01000480.1, from coordinate 21,844 downwards.
CAGCACATGGAGTGGCTGTGCAGCCTTGCCCATGCAGAAACAGCAAGAGAATCCATTACTCACAACATCTCTTTCCAACACAATTCAGGTTTGACAAACATTAAACAATCTGAACCAACTGCAGCACACAGGGCTTCCTTTGAGTGCCTTTTAGGAATCTCATCATCACATCATTCCTCAAAAAGGCTGGGCAGAATTAATGATTTATGTGAGGTAAATGGCTGTGTGCTGAGACAATGCTGAGGTGCACCACTAAGCATTGTCTTTGGTAAGAGGGGATGTTGTTCCCCAGCTCCGGCGTTTGTCTTGTATTATTTTAAAACTCTGCCTCAGCTGCTTTGTGCTCTGTGTGTGGGGAGCTGGCTGGACTTATCTGGCATAAAGTTACCATTTCATTACAGTTTAAAACACAGTTTTTCCTTCTGTGAGGTAGCCCAGCCTCATTTTTTTGTGCTTCATTTACATAACTGCAAAGCAAGTCCATTTTTGTTTAAAATAGATACCTTATTTTAGAGGATTTAAAACAATCAGTGCCAGACCATGGTATATCTAATGCAAAGCATTTTTCTTCCCCACCAGCATAAGATCACAAGCCACTGTATTAAAACTAGGCTACATCCAGACAAAGTTAATTTAGAAACAGGATCACTACATCTTCCTTCCATTCCCACTGACTAAGGAATAGACACTGCATAGGAAAGAGTGATTCATGTTCTAGCCTACCACAATTTGTTTGCAGCAGTACGACACAAATTACACTGCTTTGAGCACTGCACGATGATAACGGAGTACTTTTCTCTTTAGCTGTGATTAGCCCTGTGGGTGCTGCTCTGCACATCCACACTGATGTAAGCAGTGCAAGTGGAAATTTATCCCTGGGCAGTCCCAGGGAAGGATGTGCTGCTGGGAACCCCAATCAGTTGTTTCAGGAAACTCACAGAAGCAAAGATTCCAGTGAGAAACCCTGAATTTCCTTTTTTAATTTTCCTTTCCCTTTTTTAATTTGGACACGAAAAATTTCCCCCCAAAACTGAAAATACCACTAGCAGTTCTGATCAAGGAGTATTTCCCAAAACAGCTGCCCTGAGTCTCAGAGCTGCAAAGACACATCCTCTGACTAACACACCCCACTGCTCATGGTGGGCTTGTTGGCATTTCATTTCCTCATAGTTCCAACATATCAGGGTACAAAATGGAGTTGGAGATGCTTTAGGAGCCAGAAAAGAACTTCTCACCCTGTGCCAAGCATCAGTCAGTCCACAGACAGGCAGGTGGGTCTAGATGGGTCAGAGGAGATGAAAGCAGAGAAGGAAGAAACGTTCATGGGCTGAAGGGATAAGGCCGATTCTGTTTACTGCTTGCATTTACCTCTGAATATGCTGATCTGTTCTAGGGGATCAACCCCTGCACTGTTTGTGGGAATACGTGCCAGGCAGCACTGAGCAGTGGAGTCACAAAGTGTCACATGCAGTACCAAGCCTGGCCTTCTAGTAAAGGGATCGCTACTAAATGACAAATAAAGGGTTATCTCCCTGGGGAACTAGCCCCTCTACCTCAGAATTTATAGCTTTTCAAGTCATTAGCTTTTTAATTAACACTGAAAGATTTGAAAGCACCTAACTGTATTGTACAGTAATTGTACTAACAAATTACAGACATGAAAGCTAAAATTCAGTTGCTCTAACATTCTATTTAGAAATGTGCAAACAGAGTTGGCGTTTTGCTAATAAATGCTTCTCAGATGTTATGTTTCCAAATGAAAAGAGAAAATGTACCTTTATAGTATTCGTTTAAGTGCTTCTGCCCTCATTAGGAATTAATCAGCAAATACAAACAGCACTCCAAGCTTTGGAAATATCCCTTCTTTAACCTCACTCCAGTAACAGCTAAGTTCCCTAAATTAAAACTGCTTACATATTAGGGTAGCAGTTTTACACCAGTGTTCTGGATAGAGTCAGCTTCATTTCATCTCCCTTTTTCTCCCTTCTGTATTGATAAGTGCTGGGACACACATATGCACCAGAAGGGACTGGAAGACTGGGTAACACTAATTGTGTCAGTTTATACACGCTCAGAAACTAGTTTTTTCCCTTTCTAGACAGCCAAATACACAAATTTGCTTTCTCACACAAAAAATCCATCCAAGCCAAGCAGGCATTTGACAATCCCTGTGAATAAGATGCGAAAGCACACGTGCAGCATTTCCAAACAGGACCTACCACACTTCCCAGTTTTGCAAATGGGGCAGTTTAGGGCTTGAAAGAAGGGGAACAAGGGGGAGAACAGTCTGGCTGATGGATCAGATGGAAACCAAACCTCCAGGTGAGACACTGGGGAAGGGGTGCCAGGAGAGTTCCACATATGGAGCCACTTGATTTAATACCAACTTGATGGTTTGTGATAAATGTGTGGGCAATGTGTGGTGTCCAGCTGCTCCACGGCAGTGCTCCATGAACCACTTTGCAGAAGCCCAGAAAAGGCTTATCTATCACTAATATCTAACATAAGGCTGACTGATGAGCTGCTGTTAAAAGTTTCCAAGACCTCCATAGCTCTGTGAGAAGACTCCTGCCTTAAGGAGATTATATATAAAGTCTCATAACTTCATTAAAGTTATTCCCAAGTTACTTCAGTGTAACAGCCAAAGCAGCCAGGCACACATTCTGTCATATAACCCAAATTTCTTGCTAAATCTTTCCATATGGAAGTGACTGAAAACCTCCATACAGCTAACACTGCTTCAGGAGTCTCCAAATCATCCGTTGGTTTGTTTTGTCTCGCACATAGTGGAAGTAACAGCCTGAAGATTATGCTGTAACCAGATTACTTGAAGATTTATTATTAATTCTTGCATAAAGAGACAGTGGTATGTGTAGTTGGGATTAAAGCACAGTGGGGAGGGGGAATGCCAGGCTGAAGTTCCACACGATAAACCCACCAGCATTAGAACTGGCATAAGGACCCAACACAGAGCTTCTGGTTTAGAGATTACATTTCTCTGCATCTTGGGAGGCTGACTTTGTTAAGTGATGTCATTTGACACTGGTGTCCCCTTTGGAATTAGTGAGTCATTATTTATGATCTCTGCATACATATAAAATGAATGACACCTTCCCTCTAATTCCTCCCCAGTTCTTTCCATTGGAAATGTCCACTGTTCAGCAGCAGAAGGAAGAGCCTGGGTAAAGCCTCATTGCTCTGCATCCATCAGCAGCTGGGAAAAAGGATGTTACTGTAATGTTCCTTATAAGATCTGCTGCTGCTCCTGTACCTGGCCTGAAGCCTTCCCTGGACAAGCAGCTCAGGACTGAGCAGCAGACAAGCCTGGAGGCAAAGCTATGGCCAAGCTGACTCATGAAAGTTGGTGGCTCTGGGCCTGTTTCTCTGAGCATCAGCAAGCTCAGTCCTCTGCCATTCAACTCTGTAAAATCCTGGGGAAAAAACCCCACATGCATAACCTTTTGACAACCAGGTAAGGGAACAGTTGGACGCCAGTGGAAGGAAACCAGAAATTCAGAATTCCCCCTCTGAAACATTAATAATCTGACTAAAACAACTCCCTTGAATTTTAGTGTTGCAGTCATGAAGACTTTGCAGGACCCACTCAGTTTGGGTGAGAGGCATGTGTTTATCCATAAAAGCTGATTTACGGGATAAATTGTGCATGGGGAACAACCTGTGTGAGCTCAAGTTCCAACAAAGGCACAGGCTTGGCAGTGCTCTGATGCCAGAGAAGACACAGCACGTGGAAATCATTGAACATCAAGATTCTGTGGCTGCTGGAACTCCAGAACTGCCTCATCTCGAGTGCTGCCAGCCCAGCAGATTTGTCCTGTGTACACTGGGGGAAAAGAGCAGTGCACCATTTTTAAATTGCAGTTTCACTGCTGTGTAATAACATGGGACTGACCAGAACAAATAAAACCAACGTGTTGCCATGAACTCGGAGAGGTGCCAGCTCCTGAACCCTTCTCACTAGCAAAGACTCTTGCAAGCAACCTGTTGATTCCTAGGATTTATTTTTTGCACACAAATCCCCCTGTATTTTTGTAAATTTGAGCAACTGTGTCCATCCAGCTTTTTGAAATGACGTTTTTAATAGTGTGGTTAAGCAAGGCACTGTATAAAAAATGCAAACAAGAGAAACAAGCACTTCAGAGAAACTAATTCTAACTTCATTGTTTTCCAAGGAATTCCAGCAAGGATTAATATATTTGTTTATGTTTAACACCTTAACACATCCAGAAAACACACTGCCCAGCAAGTTTTGGCAGTCTCCAGATTTGAAGAAATTGAAAACCCAATTTGAGAAGGTCCTGAGCAACCTGCTCCAGGTGAGCCTGCTCTGAACAGGCAACTGGGCAGGTCAGTCTCCAGATCCAGCCTCAGCCACTCTGGGACTCTGGACATTCCTTCTTTGGAGATGCAACAGAAAATTTATAGGACACAGGGTCAAAATCAGACCAGCAGTGCCTGCTGACAGCAATGGTGACCCCTGTCCATCTGCGCCCTCACCAGAGCCTCACTGCCTCCAACCCTCACCTGCAGAGCCCTCTCCTGTCCCAACCCAGAGCTGCAGCAATGACCAAAAGAAGAAATAAAGTCACTCACTCTTGTGACATCAACTTCACTGTAAATGACACGGACATATGTGACAGCTGTGACTATGCTGTCCCTATTCCCTGTTCCTAAAGCACACGGATGGCCCTATTTCTAACCCCTACTCCAGCTGTATATCACATTCTAATGACCATTTTCCAGAAATATTTTACTCTTTTCCTGTTTCTTCAGGTCTAAGATGATACAGGAATAAATGGATCCCTTGAGTTACTACTTGTTGGGGTTTTGGGAGTTCCCCTTCTGTTTTTTTTTCTTTTTCTCTTAAAGAATTTTTCCCATACATGTTGCCAGGGGGACAAATTGCTGGGTGCTTAAGAAAAACAAAATACCTGGCCACAGAGGGCAGGGGATCCAACTGGCTACTGGCCTTTCACCTGGGGGTGGGTCCAGCCGGGGCTGCTGGTGCTGGCTGTGCTCAGAAGGAGTTGGTCAGAACTGGAGGTTTTCTGCTTTTCGGCTGCTCGCCTTCGACCTGAGAAACCCGGCATTCCCAAGCCCACCTCTCCCTGCCCCGTTGGGAGCCAGGCTGTGGCTGCCCTGCCTCAGCACCACTTGGATCCTTCGCTCCTCTGTAGCCCCGCACACCCTTTGCCGGCTGAGACCTCGGCGGGTCCCTGCTGCAGCTCTGGAGTCTGACACATCTCATCTGCCACCCGGGATCTGTGCTCGTCCCTGCTGTTCCAGCCTGCTGTTCCCGAGGGTCCGGCCGGGCACCGGGACCGGCTGCCCAGGGGGTTTGTGGAGCTTTTCTCCCATCCCTTCCCGGGACCCCGAGCCGCCATTGCCGCCTGCTCCCCGCGCTCGCTCCGGAGCGCCCCCTGCAGCCGCGGGGGAACCATCGCACCCGCCCTGCTCACCGGGAGCCGCCAGCGCCCCTGCCGGCTGTGAGCGGAACTGCACCCGAGGGGAAAGGGCCGGGAGAGGCTGCACTGGGGTTGTGCCTCTGTTTGCTGCTACTGCCGCAGCTACTGCTGCTTGTTTGCCTTGTTACATCTATTAGTAAAGAACTGTTATTCCTAACCCTCATATCTTTGCCTGGAAGTCCCTTAATTTCAAAATTATAATAATTTGGAGGGAAGGGGGTTGCATTTTCCATTTCAGGGGAGGTTCCTGCCTTCCTTGACAGACTCCTGCCTTTCAAACCAAGACACTACTACATCAAAAATTCAGCTTGACCAGAAGCCATTAGACCAGTGATTTCCATCTACCCTGAAAAAAAGCTGAAGACATTCACCTGTAACAGCCTTCATCTGCATTTAAGATACTTTAACAATCCCGAGAAAAGCATGGCTGAGAATGAATATTAATTATGTCGACTGATCTTGGTATTTAGAATATCACATCAGCACTTCCCTTCTCTTATGGAATCAGTAGATTCATTAGAGGGTTTTTATGTCCTCTTTAAATGACTGGAATTAGTCATTGATGTAGGCATGATACCAGACTTCCTGGGTTTATGTTCTCATTAGGAACAATCAATCCTGATCATTCCACTGGGAGGGTGATCCATGTGGTGAGCAGCATGCAAAGTGCAGTGCCACTTCCTGGGGACCTGATCAAGACTGTTTCAATCCCTCCACTCTTCCCACACTCCGAGTTCCTTCTTTCAACCCACACCTTTCACTTTACTGGCAGAATCATAAACTCAATCCTCAAATAAAGCTCAACTCGCTGCTGCTGAGAGTCATTAGTGCCCATTTAGAATTCAGAGGGTTGGCAAGTAACAGGCACAAAATGAAGACTTTCATTCTTAACAAATGAAATTGAAGCAAAACAGATTAAAAAATAAAAACCAAGGTAAAAAGACAGCTGTGAACTCTACTCAAGGTCCCATCTATCCCCAAACACATGACCAGCAGTGGTTGAAATCAGTTGCGAATTCTTTCCCCTTTTCCAAGTGCTACCTTATCTGCTTCTAATTATTACAGTTAAATGTAGAAAAGTTTTAACAGTAAGCTTTAAACGTCCTTTTAAAGATAACTTGAGGGAGTTGAGATCAGGAAAAGAAATAATTAAATAAGCTTTCTGTCTTTTCCAATCTGCATTGCTTTTCCACCCAGTGCCCTGGCCTTTCATCCTCCTTTGTGACTGTTCAAGAAGGTTCATTACCAAGCATCTTCAGAAAGAATAAGAAAAAAGAATGGAAAATACGACTGCTGGAAGATTGAAATGCATCTCTATGGCTGGCCAGGCATTCAAGAGGAAAGGGATTCTTACAGGATTGGGGTTTCTATGTTGTTCATAAAGGGTAACTATTTTGAAGGTGTTTTGTTTGTGTTTAATTTAAGAGCCAATGCAGAGACTTATTCAGGATATTCTCTTTGATAATTATGTGAGACGAATTTGGAAATCTGAGCTGGCACTTGCCTTCCTGATGAGAAGGTTCCCAAATGATACACAATTACATCAAGGACTGAGTCAGTCCCTAGTTTCTACAAACTCTGGGAGATCCACGAGGACCTGGTGCATGTGGAACTCAATCCACAGGCTGCACTGTAAACCAGTTAAAATAAATGGTGTCACTAAACCTAAAGATCTGTATGGGTTTATGAGTAAAGGAACTTGGGTTCAGCTCACTATTGCCAGCAAAACAATATTTTAATTTTCTTTCTTCGCATATTTTTTCTTAAACAAAGAAAAGGAAAAAACTAAATGAAAGAAGATCTGCAGCTCTGTCTGCTCAGCAGTGACACTCAGCTCTCACCAGCTCCTTTGTGCATCCTTCTCCTTCAGCATTCCCAATATTTCATTCTGTTCACTCATTTTTACAAGGCCTTTCTCAGGTAAGCCCTATGGAAGGCACTTATTTCCTCCTCAATATTTTTCCAGCACGTGCACCAGGAAGAGCCAAAAGCAGCCTTGTAATTTCCCAGGATGGCCACGTTCCACTCCTTTATCCTTCAGCCAAACAAATAATCCAAGAGTGCAAGGAAACACCACAGTCAGGAGAGGAGAGACACTGCATGAGTCAGAAAATCCACATGGACACATGTACATGGTCACATATGAAAATGTTAATATATTATGGCTGAAAATGGGCTGTCATTGAGCACCTGGAATTTTCATTCCTTTTGCATAGTCACAGACCAGAAATTCCCATGTCTGCCTTCAAAGGATGCCATTAAAGACCTATAAGGTGGCAGTCAGCACACACCACTGAGCCAGGAAGGGATAGAAATACTATGAAAGATTCAAGAAGAACCATTACAATTTTAACTGACTTTCCTGTTTGCAGTAGGAGCTAGTTTCCAAACAATAATATTCACTGAAAATTGCAAAAATCTATTAGGCATGCTGGTTGGCATTTGGATTGCCATCTTGCCATCCACCAGTGAAACCAGAAGGACTGAGAAGAGTTGAAGTTATTCATGTGTGCAGGGGACATAAACATCCTAAAGATTCCAGCTTGCACTGCAATCATTAGGATGGTAATGTTTTTACCAAAACCAACTGTGTTTTCACCCAGTGTAAAAAGCAGCCACAGAATACCTGCTTACCCTTCCAATTAGGGAGAAAGTAGGTATGAGGCAGAAAATATTGTTTGGATCATACTCTGGCTGACCTTTTAAGGTTGCCTGTATTCTTATTTGCAACTTCTTGGATTTGCACAAATTAATATATTTCTCTTAGCTAGAAAGATAAACAAAACTAAATTCATAAATATAGATTTATTTTCCCTGACTGCCTCCAAAATGAAACATTTACTATTTTACTCATGCCACCTAATGCATTTGTAGGCGAAAACACATGTAAATAAATAAATAAAATTTTGTCCCTTGGGCCCCCATGTCCCCCTGGTTTCGGACAACAATTTGTTGTGCTGAGCATGTTCAGGGTGTGGGCACTGATAAAACCAGGTCATGGTCCTCAAAAAATATACTTACTTTAGCAAGATTACAAAAGGATCATAAAACTGGATTGAAGAAGTCTGAGCTAAAATTCTCAGTACAATGATCAGCAGTCACTCATGAGCTCTGATTGCATCAAATGCTAATTTTCTTTCAGTATACTCGATTCTTTTCAATCAACCCAGTTTCTTTAATTACTAGGCTCTTCTAGGCAGTGGCCCTCGGGAATTTCTAACCAGCTTTCCTGGTAGCAGTAGTTATGTTTGGAATCACATAATATTAGCCAAACCCTAGGAAAATGCCATCATCTCCATTCCAATGGAAACAGATTTTAAGCTGTCACTTCTGAAAAAAAAAATTTCCCAATTCAATATATGCACTAGACTGTATTCTTTATGTCAGTGATGGAAAGGGCACCAAGGATGACTCAGAATAATATTTTTTTTCTAATTTAACTGCTAGAGAAGTGCATTCTCAGCTAGGCTCTCATAGATTTACTCTAACTTCCATGCCTCTCCAAGTGCTTGTACCCACAATGAGACTGTTCTTCCTCATCCTAAACTAGCTCATCTACTCAGAATTTATAAAGTAGGGAGAAAACAGCCTCACCTGCCACACTGGGGTCCTGTATCGTTGCCAGGTACTCTTACGTGTCAAATAATGCCCATTTAATACGTATTAAACACATGGGAAAGAGAGAGCAGAGAAACTTAATTAACTCTCCCTAAAACAGTAGGGTGCCTGCTGCATTTTAGGCCTCTGAGGTGCCACTAAAATAATAACTACATACATGCAGGGGAAAGCATGTAGGTGGAAATGAATGAATGAAAAGAGATGCACAGACACAGGAAATAAGGTAATTAGTTAATAATTCAATCACGTGCTGAAATAGTGGCTTTATCACCACAGATGCTGAAAGGATGGCAATGCCTTTACTGGCATGCAGCAGTCTCCTGTCATCTGGGCAATTGGTGATTGCTCCTCATCACCTGCTACACCTGGGTATCAGAAATCCAGGGAAAGCCTGATGCTTGTTCCCAGGGAGAACTGCCACGGGGAGCCAGGAACAGTGCAGAAATCAGAGCTTCAAGGACAGAGACACATCAATGTCCCATGTTCTACCATGGGAATGCAATAAAACCAAACCAAGTATGTCTGTCACTGATGTGAAGAAGTAAACCATGTAATTGCATGGTGTGATCCTTGAATAAACTGCACCTCTGTGGCTGTTTACAGGGAAGATACATTCCTGAGATGTGCCACAGGCAGCTGAAAATCCCAGACGCCATTATTTTCTCCCCCAGCATTGTCATGGTGCCTAAGCCATGACTTATGGTACGAGTTATGGAACAATCAAGGCTCAAGGTTGTCATGACAAAAAGTCATCCACCTTTGAGTCTTAGTTTTTTAAGAAACAAGTAAAACATAAATACTGGGGATGAACTCTGAATCTGAGCTTTAAGACAGAGAAAGGGAAAAGGCTTTATTAGTTTGCATAGCCCATGTTATCAACAAAGCAGATGGATTAGTACTGATAAAAGTTCAGGGTCTGATTCTCTCTATGGCAAACCAGAGAACAGCACTACAGATTTACATATTAATTGCTAAGGTAAAGAATATTCATGGACTGAAGAATGAGGGTGCCCTGAGTTCACACCAAAGGCCACACAGCAATCCCAGTGCTGCAGGGATCCAAGCACTCATCCTTCTCCCATCCCTCAGGAGTCACACCTATGACCTCACACTTGCTGCCTAAATAGAACATTAGTTGGCCTTCAGACAAAAAATGACTGGTGGGTTGGGGGTTTTCCTTCATTTTTAAAAAAGAGGTGTGAGATTTGTGAAATAAATTTTCAGGTAGGACCATTTGGAAACTCCCTATGCATTGGAAAAAGGCCCTCACTGACTGTAGGCAGAGGCTCAGGCACCTGATCCCAACCTAAAAACACTGGGTAATGTGGCCAATTAATTTCATTGTTTTTTAGCAAAGTACACTTAAAGATGGGAATATATATCTGGTACCCTAGCTAGTGTGAATAAATCTGTGCCAACATTTGTATCTATAGACACAATTCTCTGTTGCCTGTCTGTTTTACAGTTCTTTTCTGTATGTCTGCTTCTTTCTTACTTCTTTTTGATTAAAAGTACTGCGCAAAATATACTGGATGGTGTTTTTTTACTCACATGGAGAGGTACAGTGAGTTGGCAGAAAATATTCTCTGATATATCACTTGATAATTGATCTAAAATATCGTTAAATAATTCAACATTTGGACATGCATAGATGCAGTAGTAAAAAATTTAACCTTCAAAATTATTCAGAAAGAGCTGTCCAGAGTCACAGCAGTTATAATACATAAGGAATATATGCAAAGACAGTAGTTTATTGGGGTTTTCAAGCACTATATTTTTAAAGTTTTTCAGCCACATGTTTTCCCTAGCACAACAACTATGTTGAATTAACTGCCACATATTCAAAATATGATAACAGATGTTTTATTCTAAACTGAAAAGAGGTTGCTTAATGTCTAACTATGAATACATAGAGAGCCACCTCTTCCTAATGACACATGCTTTATGGGAAAGGCTCATTAGTCACAAAAAGCTATTAAAAGTCAGCAAAAGAATGGTGCAAGCAACCTCAGTAAACCTAATGAGACCACAAACTCTGCATTGTAATTTGAAATCCAGAATAATCTGATTTTCGTACATTTATACCTATTTTTTCATAACATGAACAGAGTATTCTCCCACCATTTTTTTAAGATGATAAATTCCCCAAAATTATAAAGGCAACAAGAACAAAAAATCCAACTATTAGTTTACTGATAAAAAGGCACTGTCTGCAAAATTGAAAAATTCTGCAGGACATATCAATTTTGACAAATTTCAGTTCAAGAAAAAGCAATAAGACAGAAACATTTTGATTGTCAGAGTGAAATAAGTCTGTATATTCAAGTGACATCTCTGTTTGCTTTTTATGCTATTTATTGCATATCTTAATTTCAAAGCTAAAGGAGATGTTCCACTCTGACACATTGTTTTTCAAAAGAGGCATTTTCTGAGGTCTGTGATTTTGAGTGCTGCTGACCAAATCTTCTGTCGTCTTACTACACATCTGCCTGTTGTCTCTTTTTTTCGTAAACTTGAAGGCTTTTGGAGCCAGAAGAACGGCTCATTCTTTCTTGTGCAAAGCCACATAAAATGTGCCTTTGATGTACGGCTGGAGCTGTGCTGCAAGGAACCGCCCCTGGGCAAATAAATAAATAAATAAACACACTTTTCCCTTCCCTCTGTAAATGTTGGCCAGCACATATTCTAAGGAACCTGTCATCCAATGGGATGATATAAATAACAACTTAGTCCAAAAAGAGAGCCCCAAATTTTCCACAATTATAGGAACATTCCAGCACCTAAGGTGGGAGGGTAGGTTTCAGAAAGCCCTTATTGTGTTCCTGTTGACCAGATTTCTGCCAGAAGGACTCAGAGGGTTGTTTCACTCCTTGCACTGCACAGGACAATGATTTCTGAAATACAAATGGCTCTGGACCAGACTCCAAAGGGCCAAACAACTTTTGGTAGGGAAACCTGTGTCTGTGCTGTCCTATTTGAATTTTTGCACACATTTCTCCCCTTCAGATAAGAATCAATATACCCTATTTAACAGGGCATGCTAATTAATGTTAACTTAATATATTCTTTGGAGTGACAAACTTGCAAGATGGCTTTTCTTGGTTTTTTTCTTCTTCCTTGCTGTGGAACTAATTCTGTTTCTCTCTGTCAGATCCACAACACTAGAAGAGTACCTTAATAAGGTTTTTGAATGAACAGTGTTCATAAGCATCAAGCAGATTTGCACAAAAGGAAATATCTGCCTCTTTCTTGTCAAACCCTTGAAGTGTGCTGCTTCAGAATCTTATAGGATGAGAGGAAGGGAAAGAAAGCCACAAGAACTGTGGACTTTGATGATGCACATTTGGTACTATAGCTTTTCTCAACCTGGCTTGGCTTTAGAAGCTGCACATTTTTAGAGAGGGTTTTTTTCCCATACAGAGAGGCACACACCTGCCTAGAGTTTCACTGCAATTGCTAGAGAAAGTTTTAGATTGTCCTTATCAGACATAATCCCAGATGAGAAAACAAAGTCGCACATTAAAAAGAAGCTGATTAAACATTTCCCATGCCGTGGAGGCAGTAGCAGTGTGCAGCTGCTGGCTTCTGTTTCAAAAGCTCTTCATGAGCACACTTATCAAAGCAGTCTGTCTGAGGTCTGGGGAGGATTATTCTGTGAGCATTTCAGGTGACCTGCTCCTGCAGAGTTACAGGAATTGCAGAAATTAGAATGTGCATTAAGAGATGTCCTGCAGAACGGAGAGTCACTATAGAAAAACTACAGAAAGATGGTCTAGTATCATTAGTTCATCCAACTAAAATTACTTTAATTTTAACAAAATACAGCTCAGAATTCACTGGCAGGGGAAGTGGTTGAAACCCCAGTTGTTTTCCAGTGGTTATTCTTTCACTGCTGCCCAGACCTGTCTCCCAAGTCCTTGTTTGCAGCCCAGGGAACACCCAGTTCCTTAGAAGTTTCCAGAGTTGAGAACCTGGAAAACTCAAAAACTTAATTATGGACACGAACTGGTCATAGACACTATCCATTACCCACACATGGAATCAGACAATGTTGTTTGTGGGCAGGCACTAAACCCCTCTGTGTTGTGTTGTCATGCCTCTACCGCGCATTTGGTTTGTGTGGATTTACAAGGCAACATTCATCTTCAAAAATCTTAATAAAACCCAACACCTTTGGGATCAGCACTCCCAAAGCTGCTGGGAGAGTTCACCACTTCTGACTGTGGAAAAACGTTTGTGGTGGGGAAACAAAATTCAGGTCCCAGCAGTACCTTGATGAGTGCAGAGCCAGGTCAGGTCCCCACTTGACTGATACCTCCCTAAATTCTGCAGTCACCTCTTGATGGTGTCTGTTCCTAGCAGACTCCATTATGGGCAACTCAGGGAAAAAAGGATGGCAGGATCACTCCATCTCTCAAAACTAACAGGGTAATGGGGTCTTTTTCCTAAAAATGATTTCATGGTTCTTTTTCCTCACTCATTTGATTAAGATAGTCATAGTCATCAGAACAGAGTGTCAGCTACCAGCTGGTACCAACAGGAACAATTATCTTTTGAAAACACCATTGACATTATGGCTTTGCACAACTGTCTGTCTGTCCTTGGTGTGTTTAACAAATGCTTATTCAGACTGATACTGACTACATATTTCTGCTTTACTGCTGCTATTGATTTGACAGCTGCTGGCAATTCTGCTGCTGGTTTATTTATCTGTTGTACCCCTGCTGTTTTTCCAAAAGCACCACTTCCACAGAGTGCCAGGCAGTTCAATATAACCTGCCTCAATCAACTTTCCTATTTTCTTTTCTTCCTTTCAATAGTCCTAAAGTCCAAGGCACACATTTTTCAACTTAGGACATTCTTTCCAAGGGTAGTACATAGTACTTTTAAGGACACTACAGTGCTTTACCTGCACAGGAGAGGCAGGGAGGGGCACCAGGGCACAGGAGAGCCAGAAGCAGCTCAGTGACATTTGTTTTTCTCTTGTACCCTCATGTCTCTCCAGCCACCCATGTTCAGAGAAAGAAATACCATAAATGCTGCCTTTAGAAGCCCAAGCTTGCAAGCAAAACCCACCCCAATCAGCTATTTATAGCAGGACTGTGGCATGACAATATCTAATCTGTGCCTTCATTCTCTTCTGCAAATCCCAAGGCTCTTCAAAAGAACCACAAGGTAATGACAATATGGCTGCTCATGAGTTCCCACTTAAAAAATTGAAGGAAAAAAAATTAGATTTTCAGCAACACAAACATCCTGTAATCCATTACAGTGATTTGAGCATTATGGTAATTAAAATTGCACCATTTAGCTTGCACAAACAAAAGTTACAGACTATCAGGGACTATTATGCCACAGCAATATCCATTCATCTGAGACCAGTTTCTTTTTCCTGTTGTGTTCTTACAAGAGCAATTTCTTTTTTCAGCAAATGAGTACCAGTTATACAGACAATAATTTCTCCACTTGTATGCTTTGACTTAACTCCTGTTAAATCCATAAGATTTAGGAACAAGTTTAGGTCAAATACAAAAATAGACAACCATGTGCACAAGTTCCTGTGATAATGCAATTCTCAACCTATATTTAAAGAAATGGGGGTTTTTTGGTACCCAGGGATTCAAAGACATTTTAAGTCTTTTTTCCATGCTGACATAATGGGGCACAGTGGTAGTCAGGACTGAATAAGGACAAAACTCTTCTTCACAGTTGCAGTCTCAGTGTTTTGCTGTCCTAGCCTTCCCTGAATCCAGGGACAGTCTTGGCATAGGGTAACTTCCTTGGGTTGAGTAAAATCACGAGTTTTGCCTCAGAAAAGAAAATACTATTTTAACCTAGTTCAATATCCAGATACCACACTCCTTTTGAAATTTAGAATCATAGAATCATTCAGGTTTGGAAAGACCTCCAAGCTCAAGTCCAGCCTTCCACTGAACACCACCATTAAACATCAGTCTGATACAGAAATGGCACCTTCAAAATGAGCAGTCCCCAAAGTCCAGGGTGTCCTCAGCTGAAATTTGTTTTGTTCCTCATACCTGAAACTCCTTCTGTGCCTTCAGGACAGAAGAACATGCAGGGACTGCTCCAGCCCCTCCAGCAGCTGAACCAGCCCCCTGGGGCTGCATTTTTAATGCATATTCAATTCTTCCTGTTCCTCACAGGCAGGTCTTGAAAGCTGCAACTTTATCACCCTTAATGCTGACAGCTCCATTAGTTGGACCTCAAGACCATGTACTTCATATGCACAGTGTATGTTTGCCACAAAAATCCTATAACTGATTATGCCCCATTTATTTGATTTACAGGCATTTGCTCTAATTCTGTAATTACACCAAAACACAGCTATTGCCCAAAGGATAATCTGTCTTAAGATATTACAGAGAAAACAAAGACCATCATAAAACTGATCTGCTTTGGCTTGGAATTTAAAGACCGAAAGCTGTTTACAAAGAAATTGAAAGAAGCAAGAATTATATTTTTTTCTATATCTTAGTGGGCTTCAATTTCAGACCTTTTACCTTCTTGTGTTTTCACTGTGTGCACATGATAAAGGCAAGGCACAACTGCAGAATGTCCAGCTCTGGCAGCTCTTGGCAGCAAAAATGCCAATTTCCACCAGTTTGCTGATGCTCTCCCAAGGACCATCTTTATATCTTTGGTGATCAGAATATCCCAGTTTCCACATTCCCAGATTTGGACCCTCTAGTTCAAAAGTTCCATTTTTATTACTCTTAGCAATTTCAGGCAAACAGATGAAAAATCCATCAATTCCTCCCACTATTACATTACTTTCTTTTCTCCTTTCTAAAGCAGAAAATAGTAAGTTACAAAAAAATTTTTGAATAATGAAAGGGTAGAAGATTGCTTCCCCTCCCACTCTTAACACAACTCTCCAATCTGCACATGAACAGGGGGAAATCTTGCAGAACCAAAATGGTCCTACTTGATCCCCAAAGCCACATGCTCCTCCTGTTAGAATTTGCTGGAAGGCAGCCCCAGCCTCTTTGCTTTTAACAGCACAAATCTTCATCCATGAGGCATCAATTTTCCAGCAAGAACTGGTGATGTTAAACAGCTGCAACTCAACCCTGCTATTCTATAGTGCCTAATCAAAAATCACTGAAGTCAAGAAGAAAAGAAGCTCTATAAACTTTCTTGGTCTTTGGATCTATCACTTGCATGATGAAGTATCAAATCTGATGAAAATAAATGAACACTTGTTATGTGGCTGATTGTTTCTTTTCTTTCTCCTTTTCGTCTCTCAGAACCACACACATCTGACATTTCTATTAGACTGCTGAATATTTGTGAAGTCAGAAGCATCAATTTTTCAAACTTGACAGTTCAGTACATGATATTTTTCAGTGTAAACAAATAGAAAATATTTTTATTGTCTCTTTATCCAGGCACCTCAAATGCCACTCTGGTTCCAATAACTTATCAGATACAGACTCTGGAAAGAGTTTTTGTCTGAGATCCGGAGTCTGACAATGAAAGCAGGGTGCTCAATTCCTCATTTCATGCTTACCAGGACTTCTGTGCAGTCATATTGTTGATAAAAATCAGAATGTAGCCTCTTTTCCCTTCAATTAATCCTGACAGGAGTAACATGTTCATTGCAATAATCTGCAACATTTACTGCTAATTTGTTTGTTCATTGGATCACATGAAATAGCAAAAATTCAGAAATGAGGAATTCAGGGTAATTCACCCACATGAGCAATGTTTTGTTTGTTTGGTTGGCTTTGTAATGAGCTCACTGAAACTCATAAGATGCAGATGAGTTTAATTAAAACCAACGGAGCAAAGAGATTTAGCCCAAAGTGGGGTTTACAAATCTTGAATAAGTCAAATCATTAAACATTAATTTTCCTGAGATTATGCCTGAGATTATTAACTTTGGAGTGGAAATACATGGGCCTCACCTCATTCCATCTGTGTATTAGGATTTTTTAATCTCTCTGCAGCATTGTTTTACAGAACCTTCCTTTTATAACACTTCTTGGTGCTGTAAAAAGCTGCACAAAATGAAGTCCAAACTTCCAGAGGAAATGTGCAGGCAGAGGATGGGACTGCAGGGATTCAGCCTCCCTGCATCCCCACAGTATCTCCTGCCCAGCAGCAGCACAGAAATGTCCCCTGCCCAGCACAGCAACATCTCATACATTGCCAAGGTCTTTATTTTAGAAGGCATTTTAGTAATTTTCAGATCATTTGAAAATAAGAGTGTTACACATATGTCACTATTTGTTCTTTCTATGGCCTCCATCCAAAGAGGGTGATCAGAGCTTGGAGCCAGGGGTAGTTCATTCCCCACAAAGGCTGGTGGTTATTTTACCTGCCCTCACACAGGATGGAAGCATTTTGCACAGCTGTTTTCCTCTGCTGCAGGATGTGCTGGAGCACTTGGTCATCAGCCTTACCAGGGCTGTGCCTCCAGTTCTGCCTCACGCTGATTATTTCAGTCAGACACAGCCACTCCCCTCCTTTTGGCCATGCTCCAGTGCAAGCAGGGATCTCCTCCCTTCCTCAAACACCAAAATCCCCCCCACATCCAGTTCTGCCTGGGAGCTGCAGGCCATGGGGAAGGCTGCAAGGCTCTCCATGAGCTACAGCCTTCCCAGGAGGAAAGGCAGGTTGCTCTTGGACAGGTGGATGTTTCTGGTCCAAAACACCGTATCTCGTGCTCTGACATTTACATGACAGTGGTTTCTTCCAAACTAGCTACTGGATTTCAAACTTGGACATTCTGCCAGGCGTGGACTGGGATAAATGCAGTAAAAACTGGGATACCCACCAGTGAACCAGCCACTCAGCACGTGATACCTGCATGCTGCCAATGTCTTGGATCACCCGTCCTTGCAGAAATTATTATGGTTTAGTCACATTCTTTGTTAAAACTCCTGCACCTCGCTCTGAGCTGGATTAATTTTCTCTAGATTTTGCTTCTGTACTCCCTCCAGTTGTTTCCCATTGCTTTTACTCTTTCAGGTTTCTGAAATGAGAGAAAGGAGCAGCAAATTTCACCATGGTTAATTTCTAACCTTTTAAAATGTTCCTTTTTAAAGTATTTACAGACTTTTATAGTTGCCAGCAACCATCAGAGTGAGACTAAGAAGTGTTATTTCTTCTTCTGAGAAAGTTACTGAGCCTGGGAGCCCCAAAATTCATTTCATTACAGAACATGCTGATAAAATTACTCCAAAATTTCCCTTGTGGTGGTGAGCAAAATTAACTGTATTTTGTATGACAAAATATATTGTGTTTGCAAACTTCATATGCAAAATATCACTCACTGATGAGATAAAAATTCTGCACTGTCATATCAAATCAACAGAGCCTCCAGAAGATTAGTTAGTTTATATCCCACCTTGAAAGTTAATGTTTCTACATTTAGGCCTCAAAATCATATTTGTTTAAAACAGTTGTTTTTTCTGTGTACAGCTTTAAGAGACCAACACAAGTGCTACCAATCTCTACCTTTTTGTCAAATTCTGACTTGTGTGTGAAAAGTCTCATATCAGGTACCGTGAAAAGTCTCATATCAGGTACCATAAAAAGCTTAAGATGGTGTTTTAACTGATTGCAAGAACCATTTTAATGTTTAACTAACCAGTAATAATCCCATCTAATCATACAGGAAATTCTTGCTTGCATCAAGCAGTGACTTCCTTCATATATAAGATAAATCCTTAATAATCTTATTGTTATTTCCATCTTCTAGTGCAAGTAGTTCCAGCAAAGAGGAATTGGATTATAGAAGAAGATATTTTGCCAGACTGCTTCAAAATATTGAAATGGTTTATATTTGTCCAGGGTCTTCCATCCCAGAACTAAAAGCATTTTTTTCAGCTATGAGTTAATTCTCTCAACTCTCTTCTGAGACAAAAAATTATTGTTAGTTGCTTCTACCAATATCCTGGATGTGACTGCAGATATATTCCTTTTATATAATCCCTACTTTTCTGTGGTTTTTCACTTAATTGGAAAACAAGCACTGGGGATACTCCAATCACACAGAGAATATATTATATTGTTTTCCTTTTTTAAGCACTCTCATATTCTTTGCACATACCCTATGTTTACTTGCTGTAAAGAACTCGTTTCCTTAAATTAGTGAATATATAAAAAATACCTATAAAAGGAACTTAATTTTTAGTTGCACATTTGAGCTTTGCTGCATGGGGAGTCTAAGAAATTGTCTAAGTCCTGCAAAGAGTAGTTGGGAATCTGCTGGGATGGGCTGAGTTTGCTCACCCTTTTTTAACTAAATTGAAATTGTAGCAGTAGGCACCTCACAGGAACCTTGAATTACTGAAACTTCAATGGAGAAGTGAAGAAGTGTGTTGTTAAAGAGAGCGGAATCCAAATCCAGTCTTAAACTCAGGGTGTGCACATTTACTGAACACTGGGAAAGGGCAATTAGCCCAGAGCTGATAACATGCCCATTGATTTAAGTCCTGCTGGACTTCCAGGGCTGGGCTTTCCTGCAGTGACCTATTAGTTCTCCCTGGAGAATCCTTTCTTCCTCCTTCCCAGTGCCAGTTGAATTTTCCATTTGGAACTCCTCTGCTTAGTCACAATTGAAGAAAAAAAAAATCCCAAAACCTACAGAGAATCATCATGTCTGCGAGGTTGGGATTCTCTGGAGGTGATGCTGAGCCCACCTGGACCAGCTCTGCCTGTGTCACTGTTGTGTCACTGGATGCTGGAAAGATCAGTGGTGAAGATAGTTTTGACCAGCACTAATCTCACATTTGGCTTGCTGGGTGAAATGCCACCTTTGTCAAAAATCAATAGCCCTCTTCATCCCAGTGATTGACAGGAGCCAGTCACCCCCAGACTAAGGAAATGCATGGAAGAGTCCAGAAAAGAGAAGATGTGTAGGAGAAATCTTTGCAGAGCCCAGCACAAAGGCAGTTCAAACAGTAATTTACAGGCTGTTCATCCCCCTTCCATGCAAATTTGTAACACCAAAGATCATTAACACCTAATCTCTTTAGATGACAAATGAGCTTCACAGAATCCCAACTCTCCTCCAGATGATGTCTCAGGCAAAGCTGTTTACAACCCGAAGAGAAGCGGCTTTGCCACCTGAATGCTGTGTCCCACATACTCTGTCTGCCAGGAGAACGTGGGTTCCTGGGAGCTCTCCTGTTCCTCATCAGTGTGATTAGAGAGACAACCTCAGCTAAACAGCTGACCCCATCGACCCGAGTGGGGGACCAGGAAGCATTTCCTCAGCAGTGATAAAACTGAGGTTGAGTTGCACCTAAGGGTACCCTGCACTGAAAATGTAGAAGATCCTGGCCAAAATACAAAGCACTGCTGTTGGGGTTTTAGGAGTTCTCTTTTATTTTTCTTTTTCTCTTAAAGAATTTTCCCCATACTAGGAGACAAATTGCTGGGTACTTAAGAGAGACAAAAAGACCTGGCCACACAGGGACGTGTCCAGCTGGCTACCCTCTCTCACCTGGGGTTTTCTCATGTAGGGCAGAGATGCCAGGAGATTTGAACTGGGAAAAGGGGGTTGGGTACAGCCCCTAGCTCTCTTGTTCTCCTGGCGTTCGGAGGGGAGAAAGGCTGCTGTCGTGGAGAGAATTTGTCACCGCTGTGGGTTTCTGCCTTCTGCTGCCTTCCTTCTACCGTGAGTGGACCTTGCTCATTGGAGTGGCTGTTGCACCGGGACCCTAACACCCTACCTCACTAAAACAAGGGACTTTTTCACCATCTACTCCAGTGCCTCAGGGAAAACCCCGGGATCCCAAGCCCACCTTTCCTGCCCTGCTGGGAGCAGGGCCGTGGCTGCCCCGCCCCCACCGTTCCTGTGCCGCCCCTTTGAGTTTCGCTACACTGTAGCTCCACATACCCTGCCCGCCCAGACCTCCTGGGGTTTCCACTGCAGCTCCAGAGTTTGATACACCTCGTCTACCACCCAGAATTTTGTGTTCCAGCCTGCTGTTCCTGAGGGTCCGGCTTGGGGCACCAGGATCGGCTGTCCCGGGGGGTTTGTGAAGCAAGCTTTTCGTCCGCCATTGCCGCCTGCTCCCCGCGCTCGCTCCGGAGCGCCCCCTGCAGCCGCGGGGGAACCATCGCACCCGCCCTGCTCACCGGGAGCCGCCAGCGCCCCTGCCGGCTGTGAGCGGAACTGCACCGAAGTGAGTCGGGGAAACAAGGATTAAGTCAACTACTAAAGGGGCTGCTTGCTAAAACAATGCATATAGCTTGCCTGACATTTATTACATTTCTCAAGTAGGAAAAGGGAGGATACAACACTATTGATAAGGAGAAGCAGCTGTGACCAAAAGATCCTGCTTTGAACCTACTAACCTGTTCAAACCAGCCTTGGGGTTTGAACTTGGGCCAGGGACTCAGGGAGCATGTGCAAGGAAGCAAGGTGAAAAGCTCAAATTGGGGAAGACTTCTTACTTCATCCCAGAGACCCCTGCATGAGGCACTGCGCAAGCGTAAGCCATGAGGAAATGACTTTGGGCTCATTATAATACGAAGCGGGGCTAGGCGGGGCTGGGAAATGTATATGTATAGGCACACTGGGAAATTTAATGAATATGCAACTTGTAACTCGATATATACCAAGCCAAATGGTATTGCTGACGCACATACATTTGGGGGAGCAGTCCATGTGCACCCCAGCGCTGGAATAAATATACCTACTTTATTACTTATTTCAGTAGTGCAGTCTTTTCCTCGTATCAAAAGGGGAAAGTGCCTGACAGCTG
>VZRS01000478.1:70549-116498 GCA_013398055.1 Ifrita kowaldi | reverse complement strand
GCCCCCAGTTGTTTTTATTGGATTCTGGACCTCTGTACCCTCCCCTTGACTGCAACCCACTGGCCGTATCCCTTGACCCCTCCCACTTCTCACTTCCCTTAAAACCTGTGCACCGCCCCAGAACCTCGGAGTTCTCCTTCTGCCACTCTCCCTCCTGGATCGCCTTGTCTTATCCCTAAATAAACAGAGATGACGGGGGAGACCCTTCCCGCAGCCCTTTGCCTCCTTCACCTCTTTTCTGCATGCCTTGCTGCTGCTCACCTCGGGCCGCTTCACCTCAGCATGAGTCACCCACGCCCGGCCTTGAGGTAGCCTCACGTGGGCTCTCAGGCAATAAGGAGCTGGCGTTTTGGCTGAGGGCAGCCCAAGAAACGCCAGGTAATACAACAAGTGGCACACCAAACAGGGACCCGACGGACCTGACCAGACCTTGGGTTCCTGGAGAGCCTACTAGAACTGAGGACTTGGTGTTGCTGCTTCCCCGTGTGAAGCCCTGTTTTAAAGAGCGGTGCTCCTGGGGGTGGACTGGAGGGACACTGCCGAAAGAAATTTGACAATGTGACCCGGCAAAAACCGGCCCATTAAGAAGGAGGACCCAGTGCTGAAGCCTTAGTGGGACAAACAGCTACAGAAGAGCCCCAATAGAGTAAGAAAAATTTTGCTGTTCCCTCCCCGTTTTTCTTGAGTTTTCCCTTTTTCAAGCACTGAGGGTGGGTATTGTTCTGCAGAATGGGTAACAAACTGCAGAACAGTGGAAGTTTTATGACCAAGTTAAAAATGCCCTTGAAAAAAATAAGTTAAAATTTTCTAAATCTCTCCTCAAAAAATTTATGTGGTGGATCTTTAGTGAATTTTCCCATACATCCCCAGACAAAGCTAGATCTCTCTCATTCTGGGGAAAAATAGAGAGGAGTATGACCTTTTTGCAGGGCTGTGGAGACCAGTCAGTTGAGCACTTTTTCGTGCTCCTGATGCTGGTCCACAGCATTGCAAAAAGGCAAAAGAAAAAATTAAAAGTTAAAACCCCAGTTACTCCCTCCCCTTTACCCATCCCCTATCTTCCTCATTCCCCTAAACCTTTGAGGAGGAGCGGAGGAACTTTAGAAAGCCCAAGGGCTCTGGGCTGCCAGCAGTTCCCTGACACTCCCTGTGCTTCTCCCTCCCCTGCTCGGAAAGGGCCTGCGCAGTCCTCTCCGAGCACCCCTGAAAGAGCTTCTCTCAGCTCTCCTTCCCCAGTTGTTATTCCAAAAGTTAATTCCCCCCATGTTCCTCGCGTCTCTCAAAATAGCGGCGACAGCCAACTTAACACCCAAAATGGCTGCGACCGGATGGTTTACCTCTCCCAACCTCCTTCTTCCCCCAGTCCCCTTCTGCCCTGCAAAACCCATTCCTCCCCCTCCCTGATGTCAGCCCTTTCCCTCCCACTTATTATCCTAGTCCTTCCCACTGGGCGGTTACGGGAACTGTAGGTGGACCCCTAATTAATAATCAAAAAAACACCTTCATTTTCCCAAGTTCCTCCCCCTTCCTAAACCCTGCCTCTTCTGCCCCTGACCCCTCCTCTGAACTCGGTGCTTCTGGTTTCCACGCCCCCCCTTCCGGTTCCCACACCTCCCTTCCCGGTTCCCATGATGTGAAAGCCGGAAGAGACGCCATCTTGGGCTGTGACCTGGAACCCCTCGAGCCCCCCTTCACCGCTCCTGTCCAATTTAGCTGCACAGGCTTTAATCCTACCTGGGAGTCCTTCAGCTACAGCAAGCTTAGAGAGCTTTGCAAAACTCAAAAAGAATTTGACCGGGAAAGTGAATATTTCAAGAACGTGCGCATGCGACTTTTGCCAGCAATACCCTAGTTCCCCACGATCTTAAAACGATCGTGTCTTGCCTCCTCTCTCCCACAGAACACCGGGTGTGGGAGCGGAATTGGAAAAGGTAAGTAAGGGAACTAATCCCGGTACTCCCTAGTACGTCTAGTGGTCAAGGGCTCTCCTTTGATTTGTTGGTAGGGGAAGGGGATTATAGTAAGTCCCAAACTTAAGCCCAGAACATCACTCCTGATGTTCTGGTAGCAGTAGCGGGAGCTGCAGAATGGGTGCTTCTTGGTATGCCTCCAATATCCACCCCCATGGTCTCCTATTCAAATATCTGTCAGGGCCCCTATGAGTCATTTGTGTGCTTCGTAGACAAACTAAGAAATGCGATTGGAAAACAAGTAACCGACCCAAAAATTAGAGAGAGCTTACTAGAAGAAATGGCTAAAACAGGGGCAAATGATACTTGTAAGGAGATCATCTTATCCCTTCCCCGTGACTCTCCCCCTACCATCGACCAAATGGCCGAAGCCTGCTGGAGGCTAATGAACATCAAAGCAACAGCCCGTAAACCAGCACAAGATGCACTTGTAAGTGCAGTCGATATGAGAGAAGTTACTTGTTTTAAATGTGACAAAAAAGGCCATTTTTCAAAAAATTGCAGGTCAACCCTACCTGCCACTCCCAACCCAAATCCCCGTTACCCTCAAATGCTCACCCAACCAACACCTGTTCCCGCCACCCTTACCCCAACTGCGTCCATCCCCTCTGCACCCATCCCTGCTACCCTTCCCCCCACGTCCCAAAACATGGGAAACTAAGCGAGCAGCATGAGGAGGCGGACCCACATCGCGACCCAGAGACATCATCCGCCAACCAAAAGGACTTTTTCCTGGCTGTGAGTAATGACAATATAAACTTCACTGGATCAGACTTTCAAATAATATCTCTGCGAACTCCTGCCAAGGACAGGTTTGTACTCGTGTTGCCTGATGCTGCCCAAGGACCTAGGGAGTTAGAAATTGTCCCTTCTCATGTCAAAACCGATGGGGATGGTCACTTTCTATTAAAGTTGGCATGTTGTAACCTGCCGTTTTTTCTCCCTAGGAATCAGGTTGTGGCCAGGGTCAAAGTATACCCGTTCCAGACAGTGCTCACGAATTCTCCAGTAGTCTTATGGACTGAAGAAGTTGGGAAAAACAGATCTGTAGTCAGCTGCAGACTCTTGAGTCATGGCTCAGACATTTCCCTCGTGGGAATGTTAGATACCGGGGCAGACATGACGGTCATGTCAGCTTCCAACTAGCCATCATTGTGGGACAAGCAGTCTGTGGCAGGTACCATTCGTGGTGTTGGCGGATACATCCCCACCAAAAGGAGCAAATACGCAATTCAAATAGAGGGGCCTGAGGGGCGCATCGCATCTGTGCGCCCTTTTGTTATCAATTCAGGCTTCAACCTCTGGGGTAGAGATGTCATGTCCCAATGGGGAATCTGGATTGAATTGGCTCCAAAGATCCAGGATTTTTAACTGGGGCCACTGAAGAGTGCCCAACTCAAGCGCTCAATTGGAAAACAGACACACCCGTTCGGGTCGATCAGTGGCCCTTACCAAGCGACAAATTGAAGGCGCTCAATGAGCTCGTGGATATGCAATTAAAGAAGGGGAACATCGTCCCTTCTAATAGCCCCTGGAACTCCCCTGTCTTTGTTATTCAAAAGCTGGGAAAGGATAGGTGGTATTCCTCCATGACCTCAGGAAAATCAATGAGGTGATTGAGGACATGGGAGCTCTACAACCGGGTTTACCATCACCCTCTATGCTCCTGTGGAACTGGAAACTCGCAGTAATTGACATCAAAGACTGCTTTTTCCAGATCCCCCTGCACTCGGATGATGCCCCCAGATTTGCATTTTCGGTACCATCAATAAACTGAAAAGAGCCAATGCGGTGCTTTCATTGGTGAGTGTTACCACAAGGAATGAAAAATTCCCCCACCATTTGCCAGTGGTATGTCGCACGCATTCTGTCCCCTGTCCGGACTCTGGCTGCTGACTCTATCATTATCCATCATATGGATGATGTACTGGTCTGTGCGCCCAATCAAAATTACTTGGAGTGGACTCTTCCCAAAGTTGTGGGGGCTTTAGAAAGTAATGTGTTTGAGATGCAATCCTCCAAAGTCCAAAAGACTGCTCCGCGGAACTACCTCAGAATGAAAATTAATGAACAGACAATTGTTTCCCAGCAAATTAAGATAATTGAGAGCCCCAAAAATTTGAGAGAATTGCAACAAATATGCGGCTCCCTAAATTGGATTCGGCCCTACTTGGGGATTTCCACCGAAGACCTGGCACCACTTTTTAATCTCCTGAGAGGAGACCACGACCTGACCGCACCCAGGACACTTGCACCTGACGTGTGTGACGCATTGAAGAAGGCACAAGATGCTCTAGTAAGTAAACAAGCACACCGATTCAACCCAAAATTGCCCTTCAAATTGGCCATCCTAGGAAAAATGCCCCACTTAATCAACCATTACTTGCTCATCCATCAGCGGGATGAGGGGCAGAAAGACCCGCTGCTCATCATCAAATGGGTCTTTTTCTCCAACCATCCCTCAAAGACTATCACCACGCCACAAGAACGAATGGCACAGGTCATGCGGAAAGCGAGGTCCTGTCTTGCTGTTGTACCGGGGTGTGACTTCACATGCATCTTTTTACCAATTACAATTAGCTAGTTAGAATATGTTATTCAAAACAATGTTGAACTCCAGTACGCTCTGGACTCATACCCTGGACAACTTTCAATTCATTATCCAAAACACAAAATTTTAAATTTAGATTTAAAGATTATCCAAACAGCTATTCAGAGCAAAGAACCCCTCAAAGCCTTGACACTTTTTACTGGTGGCTCCGGTGCCTTAGGAAAATCTGTCATCACGTGGCAAGATCCGGCTACACAGAAGTGGGAATCTGATCTAGAAATTGTAAAGGGGTCCCCACAGGTGGCAGAGCTGGCAGCCATCGTCAGGGCTTTTGACAGGTTCTTGGAACTGTTTAATTTGGTAACTGATTCGGCTTATGTTGCCGGGGTAGTCTCCAGAGCTGAGGGCGCTTGGCTCTCGGAGTCCAACAATCTGAAAATCCACCTGCTGCTTTCGAAGCTAGTTCAGCTAGTTTCCCACCAAAAGCAGCCATATTTTGTCATGCATGTGAGGTTCCATACCGACCTTCCTGGGTTTATCTAGGAAGGGAATAAGACTGCAGATGCGCTAGCTGCACCATTGCACGTGGCCAACTTGCCAGACATGTTCCAACAAGCAAAGTTGAGCCACGCACTTTCTCACCAAAACGTTTCTTCTTTCGTCTGCATGTTCAATTTGAAGAAGGACCAAGCAAGAGCTATAGTGGCAACCTGCCCCAACTGCCAACCCCTACAGCTTCCATCCATGGACACAGGAGTTAACCCAAGAGGGCTTGGCAGCGGAGAATTGTGGCAGATGGATGTGTCCCATGTCCCTGAATTCGGTCATCTAAAATATGTGCATGTTTGCGTTGATACTTTCTCCAGTGCCATCTTTGCCTCCACGCACTCAGGAGAGAAAGCCAAAGATGTTATTTCACACCTGATCCAGGCTTTCTCAGTTTTGGGGATGCTTAAGGAAATAGAAATGGACAACGGCCCTGCATACATCTCAGAGTCGTTGAGGAAATTTTTCCAGGAATGGGGCATCTCCCATGTCACCGGGATACCTCATTCGCCCACGGGTCAAGCCCTGGTAGAGAGGGCCCATCAAACCATAAAGAGGATGCTTCTTCAGCAGAAAGGGGGAATTAAGATAGAAACCCCTGCTGTCCAGCTTGCAAGGGCTCATTTGACTCTTAATTTTCTAAACAACTCTGAAAAAGAACCAGACCCCTCTGTGCTATGTCATTTTCATAATACCACATGAGCATGGTTGAAGGAGCACCCTCTAGTTTTGACAAAAGAACCGGACTCCCTAAAAATCACCGGTCCCTTCCCCCTCATCACCTGGGGAAGAGGATACGGGTGTGCGTCAACACCAGAGGGTCCAAAGTGGGTACCAGGCAAGTTTATAAAGCCGTTCGTAAAGAACCACACGACAGCTCGTCACGAAACCACCAATGGTAACACCGACGTCACTTGGAGGAGAAAAAACAAGACTAAGGAGAACAGTCCTAAGAAGGAAGCTGTCAGCCAGGAAGCAGGAGACAATGCCAGCCAGGAGGAAGAAAGCGATGCCAGAGATACCAGTTTCCCATTTTCTCCATCCCAAGACCCTAACCTTCCCTAAATGTCTTCGCGTCCCTATTCCACACCCTTCCTATCCTCTACCCCTAATTCATTTTAAGTTCTATATGCTAACTTTCCTTGTCTGTTACGGTTAAAAATGGCCTCTCCCACGCCAAACATCCCACTGGTCTTGAGCTACCTCCTGATAATCATTCTGCCTGCCGCTCCACGGATAGTGTCTCATCCAAAGAAAAATGTGTGGGTGACCTTAGCCCATGCCCTGAAACAAGAAGAAACGTGCCTCCTGACAGCAGCTGTGGACAATCCGTTATCAACTAGCCTGGTAGGAATCCCAATGGAAATCACAGATTACCCCCAGACCTCATGTGACTTCTAGCGGGAGATCAATACAAAAAAGACACCATTTCACGCATATGTGCATAATAAAACCACCTATAAACTCCCGATTGTGAATCCCCTTCTCTTGTGGAGGGAGTGGACTGAAAAATTAGAATGATTAGCTGATGAACCCACAGAAATTGAATTATTAGGATAAAGGAAGGCACCTCGTTGCGTGCATTTCAGTTTCACACCTAGCTCTTGCTACCACAATCCAAAAATCTACCAATACGTAAAACAAACAAAATTCAAATTGATCACTGACCAGTGGTGCAGAGATACTGCAAAAGTATCTCACTCCTCCTCAAGAGACAAGCATTACCCTAATCCCCTCGCCCTTCCCAAAAGGTACCTTTTTAATTTGCGGAGATCGCGCATGGCCAGGGATTCCTTCTCACCTGGTGGGAGGCCCATGCACCCTAGGGCGCTTAACCCTTGCAACACCCAACATGACCCAAATTCCAATTTGGTGCAATAGAAAAATTCAAAAAAGGGGTGCCAGCCAATCTAACCCTCACTGCGACACATTTATCTACCATTGGGCCAAGTCTAAAAGAATTGCAGTCTCAATTTTCTTGTCCTGGGTGGCAGCTGCAAAAGAACTCGATGAAATGGGCCACCTCAAGTGGTGACTGACAAAGCAAGCAGAGTTAACTTCAAGCACCCTAAGTGACTTCCTAGCAGAAAAGAAAATTACCAGGCAAGCCACATTGCAAAATCGAGCAGTGATAGACTTTTTATTACTGGCACATGGGCATGGGTGTCAAGACTTTGACGGAATGTGTTGCTTCAACCTTTCCTCCAAACCTGAGAGCATCCACGCTGCCATTGATAAAATGAACATCCTTATCAAAGAAATTAAATATGAAACCAACAATTAGTTCCAGCAGGCTTTGAACGACACGGTGAAAAAGCTCACGCACACCGTCAGAGCACAGGAGGATGGCTTAAACAACTATTCCATGAAATGGGACTCTCCGAGTGGGGGGGCTTCGATCATTAGAGACATTGGACTGGTTGTTCTTTTTCTATTTTTCCTTTCCATTGTATTTTTCGTTATGAAATGTGTTATTTACACCCAAGACCTCAATTCAATAAGTGAAAATGGGGGAGGTGTGGGAGGTCCATCCCTGGAAATCGCTGCTGCCAGTTACTCAGGCTCCTCCTCTGACATAGGAGACTCCTCCTTAGAGGAGGACTCAGAAGGCAGAACCAGGGTGTAAGATCCGCCCATCCTTCTAGGAGGAGAGCGTGACTTGAACCTTGGGCCTTCCCACCGTGCCAGAAGGTTGTGTGGAGTTCCGTGTTTCATTGTTTGCTGATCATTGTACCCTGCCCCCAGTTGTTTTTATTGGATCCTGGACCTCTGTATCCTCCCCTTGACTGCAACCCACTGGCCGTATCCCTTGACCCCTCCCACTTCTCACTTCCCTTAAAACCTGTGCACCGCCCCAGAACCTCGGAGTTCTCCTTCTGCCACTCTCCCTCCTGGATCGCCTTGTCTTATCCCTAAATAAACAGAGATGACGGGGGAGACCCTTCCCGCAGCCCTTTGNCTGCCAGGATCCTGGGGGTGCTCACAGGCCTCAGTGGCTGGGACTGGCCTCCCCGGGACCCCCACCCCCACCATCTCCTGCCAAGGGCCCAGGGGACATGTCCCAGCTCCGCCTGGGACCTTCAGTCCCTGCCTGAGCCCTGCTGTAGGTGTGCCCATCTCTGTCCCTGTCTCCTGGGTGAGCCTGGGACCTGCACTGCAGAGCTGGTCTCCAGGGTGGAGCCCTCAGACCTGGGTCGAACCTTGTCATGCAGAGCTCTGGGTTTAACGTGGCATAACTGTTCTGTTCCATTTTCTGTGCTCATCATGAGTCAAGTAACAATGATCATTATTTTCCAGAAAATGTCAGGGGCTTTTCAGCTCCCGACACATTCAAGGACACATAACACACAGGTTATACAGCTGGAAGCAGGATATTTCTTTAATTTTTATTTTTCTCCATCTGTTTTGGAATTGATGCTTACAACTATTACCAAAATGTGCATGTGTAGCCAGGAGCAGGCCGATGTGTTCTTCAGTTTAGCTTAAAAAATCCTTTGTAGTCTGGAAAAGGCAAGTGACAGAGCTACAGAAAGCAGCAGCAGGAATACAGGCCCAGCAGGTCCTGTTTCCTGAAGGATGAGAACATGAAGAGTGAGGATCTATACTAACCTCACACAAAAAAGAAGGAATATGTGGTACCGTGGGGTATTTTACAAATTTTGACACATACTGATGACAAGCACGATTTTTGCCTTCCAAGACTTGCTTCACTGCTGTGCTTCCTGGCCAGGGATGCATGCCCTGTGTTTGTGTAGCCCTGTGCCTGTCCTGTCCATGTGTTGCAGGCAGGAGAACTGAAAAAGGCAGCTCTGGATGGATGCAAGAACCCCATAGGAAATGGGAGCCAAGGGCAGAGCTGAGCTCAGCCCCATTCCAAACTTGCAATGGGCAAGAGAGCCAGAGAGAGCCAGAGAGAGCCAGAGAGAGCCAGAGAGAGCCAGGGCACGAGTGGTGCCTTGGAGGTGTGAGGGCAGCAGGCAAGAGCGGAGCTGCGGGGGCCCAGAGGAGCCCTGACAAGGGGCTGTGCCCAGTGCTACGGAGGACAAGAAGCAACCCCCAGGGCCACCCTTGGGGCCCACCCTGGGAGTCTGGAAAGCTTCCTTTCCTCAGGTGAGGGTCATGAGGGACACCTTCAAGGAGCAAGAGCAGCTGGCACCTGGCCAAAATGGCCTGAACGAGCCCTGGCAAGAGGTTGTGCTCAGTGTGGCAGAGGAAAGCAAAAAAACCCCAGAGACACTTGCAGCTCACTGTATGGTACAAAAAAAGCCTTCCTCCCCCCAGATACAGGGCATGACAGGCCATCTTCATGTGGCATGAGCAGCAGAGACAGCCAAAGGGATGAAACGTACAGAAAGGGGAACAGAGGAGCTCTCAGCAGTGATCATGCTCAGTGCTCCAGAGGAATGCAAAACTGCCAAGGAGGAAGATTCCTCCCTGACCCCAGCACTGGCCATCAGCTATTCTCAGGGAGTGTGAGAAAGACCTGTTTACTCCTCCCATAGGCTGGCCCTGCCTTCCAGAAGATGCCCAAACCCTCTTCTGCCCTACCTGGAGCCATCTCAGGGGCTTCTGGGAGTGGCCACATGTCATCAGTCTGATCAACTTAAGGGGCACAAATCTCTCCTGTGCCTGGCAGTGCACCAATGGGTATTCCAAAGCACTGGGATCCTGCCAACATCTCCACGTCTCATTTCTTCTGGCTGCTGCCCCTGACTGCACAGGGGATGAAGATAGAGTGCTCTGCAGTGCTCCTGAAGTGTTCTTCCAGAAGGCATTTCCTTTGTTTTACTACTTGGCTTGGTGCTCCTTCTCATCTCCTGAGGAGGTGGCATCTGTCCCTTGAGGCCTGAAGCAGGATTTCCATCTATCCAATGAGCTTTGAGCATGGCCCCACTAGGAGCTGGACTTGCAGCAGAGAACCTTCAGCAACCTCATCCAGCCCCCCCTCAGCCCCCACCAAGTAATTACAGTAGCTCCTTAAGGACTTTCTCTTGGATGTCTTTAAGCTGACCCTGGGCCAGCTCTGTGAGTGGGACATAGGAGTCCCCATGTGCAGCCCCACTCACTGCAGCCCTGCCCACTACACCTCTGTCCAGCATCCTTCACAGAATCATAGAACCGTAGAATAGCTAAGGTTGGAAAAGACCTTTAAGATCATCAAGTCTGGCCATCAACCCAGCACCACCACCATGTTCCCTATTAAACCATGTCCTCACGTGTCATATTCACATATTTTTTGAACACTTCAGGGATGGTGCCATGTCCACTTTCTTGGGCAGTCTGTTCCAATGTTTTAAAATCCTTTCAGTGAAAAAAGTTTCCTAGTATCTAATCTAAACCTCCCCTGGTGCAACTTGAGGTGATTTTCTCTCATCCTGTCACTTGTTACCTGGGAGAAGAGATTGACCCTCACCTGTCTATAACCTCCTTTCAGGCAGTTTTAGAGAGGGATAAGGTCCCTCTGAGCCTCCTTTGCTCCAGGCTAAGCAACCCCAGCTCCCTCAGCTGTTCTGCATAAGGTGTGCTCCAAACCATTCACCAGCTTTGTTGCCCTTCTCTGGACTCACTCCAGTGCCTCAATGTCTTTCTTGTAGCAAGAGCCCCAAAACTGAACACAATATTAGGCCTTCAGAGGAAGGCCTTTGAAGTGCTGACCCTGAGGCAGTCCGTGTGTCCATAAGACTGCCCCTGCCCTTGGTGGTCATATACTGGACACAGCTTCCCAGGTACTCATGACATGTCCTCCTCTGCTCAGCTTCCAAGGACCAATCTTGTGCTATTACTCCTCTCTCAGGCCATGGCAGAACCCAACCCCGCAGCCCAGAGACCATCCCTATCAGCTGTCTCTCTCTGTGCCAGAGCTAATGTCTACGAAGTCCCGCAATGAGGAGGGCCAGGGACTTGATCTGTCTGGATACAAACCCTTTTCCTGCGGCATAAGTGGGGTGATTTCAGCAGCTGCAGCCCAGATGAAAGCCAAAGTGTAACCAGAGCCATAGGCTGAGATAGACAGTGCCATAAGGCTACCAAGGAAACAGACACTTTGGAAAACAAGTGAACAGAGGTGACACTGGTGTGATGAAAAGATCAGTCATTTTTAGACCTTGAACATTTGGATCTCTGCCCAAAGCACAGTCAGGCAAACATGACTTCCAAACTGTGAAAATGGCTCATTGTTGCTATTGTAGTCACATCCACTTGTCTCACTGAAACCAAGATGTGCAACTCCTCTGTTAAACACTGTAGCAGGGCATCTCACCCCTCAAATGAGCTTCGTGTGAGCTTGCTAATTGGTGAAATAACTCAATCAGGACAGCTTGTCCTATAGTGAGTTATTTCGGCATCATGGGAGTAATGATTTCAGCTCATCATGCTGTGGAAGATGTGGAGAGGTAAGCTGGCATTTTTGACTGACAGACACTTCACTTTACAAACTATAAAACTACACCAAACTTTCACAAAGCAGAAGTCCTCTGCACATTCCCTGGAAATGTGTGGGGCTTTCCCCTAAAGCTGGGATGCCTACTTCGTAGTTACTCTCTTGAGGGTTGAGAGAAAAGACTCTGTGTACACTATTGTCAATTCCATGGTAAGTTACAGTGACTCCTAATCTATACTATTTCTTTTCTAGCTTTAATATAGGTAACTTAATGTCATGCACTGTTTTATGTAATCTACTAGTCGTTCTTTTGTTTTATAATGCGTAGTAAGTAACTCTGTT
Organism: Ifrita kowaldi; assembly: GCA_013398055.1. Taxonomy (NCBI): domain Eukaryota; kingdom Metazoa; phylum Chordata; class Aves; order Passeriformes; family Cinclosomatidae; genus Ifrita; species Ifrita kowaldi. The sequence continues at coordinate 104,710 of VZRS01000478.1, read as the reverse complement.
TAAGGCCTTTTGTCTGTTATCTCCTGTTTATTCAATAAATAATTCATTTTATAATATACCTGGTCTGCTATCCTTNTCTTTAAGCTGACCCTGGGCCAGCTCTGTGAGTGGGACATAGGAGTCCCCATGTGCAGCCCCACTCACTGCAGCCCTGCCCACTACACCTCTGTCCAGCATCCTTCACAGAATCATAGAACCGTAGAATAGCTAAGGTTGGAAAAGACCTTTAAGATCATCAAGTCTGGCCATCAACCCAGCACCACCACCATGTTCCCTATTAAACCATGTCCTCACGTGTCATATTCACATATTTTTTGAACACTTCAGGGATGGTGCCATGTCCACTTTCTTGGGCAGTCTGTTCCAATGTTTTAAAATCCTTTCAGTGAAAAAAGTTTCCTAGTATCTAATCTAAACCTCCCCTGGTGCAACTTGAGGTGATTTTCTCTCATCCTGTCACTTGTTACCTGGGAGAAGAGATTGACCCTCACCTGTCTATAACCTCCTTTCAGGCAGTTTTAGAGAGGGATAAGGTCCCTCTGAGCCTCCTTTGCTCCAGGCTAAGCAACCCCAGCTCCCTCAGCTGTTCTGCATAAGGTGTGCTCCAAACCATTCACCAGCTTTGTTGCCCTTCTCTGGACTCACTCCAGTGCCTCAATGTCTTTCTTGTAGCAAGAGCCCCAAAACTGAACACAATATTAGGCCTTCAGAGGAAGGCCTTTGAAGTGCTGACCCTGAGGCAGTCCGTGTGTCCATAAGACTGCCCCTGCCCTTGGTGGTCATATACTGGACACAGCTTCCCAGGTACTCATGACATGTCCTCCTCTGCTCAGCTTCCAAGGACCAATCTTGTGCTATTACTCCTCTCTCAGGCCATGGCAGAACCCAACCCCGCAGCCCAGAGACCATCCCTATCAGCTGTCTCTCTCTGTGCCAGAGCTAATGTCTACGAAGTCCCGCAATGAGGAGGGCCAGGGACTTGATCTGTCTGGATACAAACCCTTTTCCTGCGGCATAAGTGGGGTGATTTCAGCAGCTGCAGCCCAGATGAAAGCCAAAGTGTAACCAGAGCCATAGGCTGAGATAGACAGTGCCATAAGGCTACCAAGGAAACAGACACTTTGGAAAACAAGTGAACAGAGGTGACACTGGTGTGATGAAAAGATCAGTCATTTTTAGACCTTGAACATTTGGATCTCTGCCCAAAGCACAGTCAGGCAAACATGACTTCCAAACTGTGAAAATGGCTCATTGTTGCTATTGTAGTCACATCCACTTGTCTCACTGAAACCAAGATGTGCAACTCCTCTGTTAAACACTGTAGCAGGGCATCTCACCCCTCAAATGAGCTTCGTGTGAGCTTGCTAATTGGTGAAATAACTCAATCAGGACAGCTTGTCCTATAGTGAGTTATTTCGGCATCATGGGAGTAATGATTTCAGCTCATCATGCTGTGGAAGATGTGGAGAGGTAAGCTGGCATTTTTGACTGACAGACACTTCCTCACTGAAACCAAGATGTGCAACTCCTCTGTTAAACACTGTAGCAGGGCATCTCACCCCTCAAATGAGCTTCGTGTGAGCTTGCTAATTGGTGAAATAACTCAATCAGGACAGCTTGTCCTATAGTGAGTTATTTCGGCATCATGGGAGTAATGATTTCAGCTCATCATGCTGTGGAAGATGTGGAGAGGTAAGCTGGCATTTTTGACTGACAGACACTTCCTCACTGAAACCAAGATGTGCAACTCCTCTGTTAAACACTGTAGCAGGGCATCTCACCCCTCAAATGAGCTTCGTGTGAGCTTGCTAATTGGTGAAATAACTCAATCAGGACAGCTTGTCCTATAGTGAGTTATTTCGGCATCATGGGAGTAATGATTTCAGCTCATCATGCTGTGGAAGATGTGGAGAGGTAAGCTGGCATTTTTGAACCAAGATGTGCAACTCCTCTGTTAAACACTGTAGCAGGGCATCTCACCCCTCAAATGAGCTTCGTGTGAGCTTGCTAATTGGTGAAATAACTCAATCAGGACAGCTTGTCCTATAGTGAGTTATTTCGGCATCATGGGAGTAATGATTTCAGCTCATCATGCTGTGGAAGATGTGGAGAGGTAAGCTGGCATTTTTGAACCAAGATGTGCAACTCCTCTGTTAAACACTGTAGCAGGGCATCTCACCCCTCAAATGAGCTTCGTGTGAGCTTGCTAATTGGTGAAATAACTCAATCAGGACAGCTTGTCCTATAGTGAGTTATTTCGGCATCATGGGAGTAATGATTTCAGCTCATCATGCTGTGGAAGATGTGGAGAGGTAAGCTGGCATTTTTGAACCAAGATGTGCAACTCCTCTGTTAAACACTGTAGCAGGGCATCTCACCCCTCAAATGAGCTTCGTGTGAGCTTGCTAATTGGTGAAATAACTCAATCAGGACAGCTTGTCCTATAGTGAGTTATTTCGGCATCATGGGAGTAATGATTTCAGCTCATCATGCTGTGGAAGATGTGGAGAGGTAAGCTGGCATTTTTGAACCAAGATGTGCAACTCCTCTGTTAAACACTGTAGCAGGGCATCTCACCCCTCAAATGAGCTTCGTGTGAGCTTGCTAATTGGTGAAATAACTCAATCAGGACAGCTTGTCCTATAGTGAGTTATTTCGGCATCATGGGAGTAATGATTTCAGCTCATCATGCTGTGGAAGATGTGGAGAGGTAAGCTGGCATTTTTGAACCAAGATGTGCAACTCCTCTGTTAAACACTGTAGCAGGGCATCTCACCCCTCAAATGAGCTTCGTGTGAGCTTGCTAATTGGTGAAATAACTCAATCAGGACAGCTTGTCCTATAGTGAGTTATTTCGGCATCATGGGAGTAATGATTTCAGCTCATCATGCTGTGGAAGATGTGGAGAGGTAAGCTGGCATTTTTGAACCAAGATGTGCAACTCCTCTGTTAAACACTGTAGCAGGGCATCTCACCCCTCAAATGAGCTTCGTGTGAGCTTGCTAATTGGTGAAATAACTCAATCAGGACAGCTTGTCCTATAGTGAGTTATTTCGGCATCATGGGAGTAATGATTTCAGCTCATCATGCTGTGGAAGATGTGGAGAGGTAAGCTGGCATTTTTGAACCAAGATGTGCAACTCCTCTGTTAAACACTGTAGCAGGGCATCTCACCCCTCAAATGAGCTTCGTGTGAGCTTGCTAATTGGTGAAATAACTCAATCAGGACAGCTTGTCCTATAGTGAGTTATTTCGGCATCATGGGAGTAATGATTTCAGCTCATCATGCTGTGGAAGATGTGGAGAGGTAAGCTGGCATTTTTGACTGACAGACACTTCACTTTACAAACTATAAAACTACACCAAACTTTCACAAAGCAGAAGTCCTCTGCACATTCCCTGGAAATGTGTGGGGCTTTCCCCTAAAGCTGGGATGCCTACTTCGTAGTTACTCTCTTGAGGGTTGAGAGAAAAGACTCTGTGTACACTATTGTCAATTCCATGGTAAGTTACAGTGACTCCTAATCTATACTATTTCTTTTCTAGCTTTAATATAGGTAACTTAATGTCATGCACTGTTTTATGTAATCTACTAGTCGTTCTTTTGTTTTATAATGCGTAGTAAGTAACTCTGTTTAAGGCCTTTTGTCTGTTATCTCCTGTTTATTCAATAAATAATTCATTTTATAATATACCTGGTCTGCTATCCTTAGAACTTGCAGGCTGGGGCGATTTTAGGTGTGGGTCACCTAAATTTAAGATGCTGCCAAAAATCTGAGATTATGGCAGGGTTTGTCTGAAGCTCCCATTTGATCGATAACAAACACATCCATTGGCTGAGTTTATATGGGATACAAAGCACACTTCAGTAATGGCATAAAACTTCTAGAGCTCATTTCTCATGATGCCTAAAGATTTTTAGCTTTTTTTCATATATTTGTTGATTTATAGATTTTTAATATATAGTTGTATACTTTCTAGTATTTTTCCTGCCCTCTCTCACATTTTGGAACAATAAGCTAACCCTTTCTAACACATTCTTGAAATTCTGTTTAGTCTTATTCTCAAGAAGACAATTTCTGATTAAGGACATCTTGTTTTTCTCCAGGATTTGAGAGACACAAGAAGATCTAGGGCAAAGAGCCCCTGGACTAACTCTAAGGGGCAGAGCAACCCAGTAACCTAGAGGTTCCTGGGGCAATTGATCTCCCATTGGATGTACCTGCTAGATAAACAAATTAATTAATCTTACAAGAATTGTAAAAATCGTGTATCACGTGTGTGCATAGCCATATTTGTGCACCTGAAATCTTTCATTAAAGAATTGCTTTTTATCTTACCACTCAATATTGTTTGGAAAATTTTTGTCTTTTGATTCTAGGCAACACTCTAACCTTTCTGAGAGATATTTGCTTATGTCTGTATGGCAAGCCTTGTCAAGCCTCCTTTTTCTTTAAGATTTAGTAGTTGGAGTACTGAAAGATTAAGAGAGGTAGTATTATTGTAATTTTGTACATTGGTGCCAAAATTGGTGTGTACGTTCAGACTGTGTGAGTAAGGGCATTTATACCAAAGACATTCTTTTGGTTGTGGTGATGCCAGAGATGAGAGTTTTTGTTCCCTCTGCATGAACTTTGCAGGGATGTAAACAGCATGTGTGGTTTCACCACCATTCCTCACCAATGCATCAAGGGACACTTGCTAGTGCACTGTTTATGGTGAGGTTGCCTTTTTAGAAAGAGGTCCCGAATGTTTTTCTGTTCTTTACCTTATTTTTCTTTGCACTTGAATAGCTCTTCTCCTCCTTTGGTCTTTATTCTTGATCCCTTTCTTGAATGTGGTGTCAACCCTATCTGCTTTTGTATTGCTCCTTCCAGTCATCATTTTTCTTCTGTAGGTGCTGCATGCCCATAAATCATCTGCTTAGTCTTTGTCTGCATTCATTCCAAATGGAATTTGTCTTTTTAGAACCTGAGAGGTATGAGAAATGTCCATAGTGGTACAGGTGAGTTCTCACCAGGGCTTTACACAATGGTTGCCTTTCTTGCCGGACACACTGGAATACTTTTGCCTGTATCCCATTCATGGCTCATTGTCAGCCTGTGATCTACTCGTGCCTCCAGGAGCATTTGCCTCCTCCAGCATCTTCAGACTGGAGCAGAAACTTGTGTCACTCCACCTGACACGGTGGTACCTATTTCTCCCCTGCAGTTCCTCATGCAAGGAGCATTTATTGATGTAGGGGATGTCTCTTGTCAGAGCTTCAGCTGGTGGGGAGGACAGGTCTGTAGAACTATGCCATGTGATAGAGCTTTTCTTCCATATGGTGCCATGAAATCCAGCATATGATGAAGACGAGGAAACCTACATTCTTAAATGATGGTTTTTTGCAATCTAAATTCAAAAGACCTGACCATGAGCTTCCCTGTTTCCTACACTTGATGTGTAGGAAAGCGTGAAGGGCAAAGTGTGAAGGGTGGAGCCTGAGAGATGTATTAAGGGGGCTTCCACCCATGAGTAACCTGCTGGAGTCCAGCTCCACGCAGTCACAACCAGATCCAGCCTCCGCCGGCTGTCTGAGCCATGGACAAGGTGTGTGGGTGGGCTCTGAACACGAGGCTGGTAGTGTCAGTCCAGCCCCTTTCAGAATTGGCGTCTGCCTCTTGAAAGAGAAAATATCCATGGCTGTCATTAACTGAGCTTCCATTGGGAAGTTTCATGGGAGAAAGTGCCCAGCCAGTCCAGGCACTGAGAAACTACAAGAGACCAAACCCTGCTGGGCCAGTGCAATGCAGTTCATGGCCCTGCTGTCTATGGGGATACGCTTTACTCTCCAGGAGTGTGAATAAAGCTTGCTGATGAACTCTTGAATGAATTCTGCAGCCATGTAGTGAAAAGGAAGGTTGTTGCTGACATGGATAAGGAGGTGCCTGGACAGGTGGGCATCCGACACTGAAAGGCAACTGTCGCTCTTTAGAGGCCATACATGCCTGGAGGAGAGATGCCAAGAAGGACTGAAGAATTTGCTTTTTATATGCCCACTTGAAACCACCTGTGATTGTCAGTGTGATGAAATGACTAATGATATCATTCAGATACAAAGAAACTTATTTTTCTTTTTAATTATTGGATGAAAATATGAAAAAATCTTCTAGCATAGACATGGTAATGACTTTGCAAAACTGGTGCTATGAGTGCAGAAAGCTGCCAGAACATGTCTGTTCATTTGAAGAATCTTTTTATGTAGCTGCAGAGAGCTGCTCTTCTGGATGGACCACTCAGCCCTAGGTCATAGCTTGTCTCCAGCCCTGACTCCTGGATGGACCTGGGACCCATGATACAGCCCTGTCTCCAGGCCTGTTTCCAGCTGTATTTCTTGCTAGTCTCCCTGGCTGGCCCCTGGACCTGGCTCATTCCGTCTATGTATCAGAGGGTCTTTTTGGAACAGGTTACTAGCTGCTGGCTCTGCCTGTCTGGGCATGGGCCTGTGGGATGGTGCCCTGTTGATAAGGGCATGGGCTGTGCCAGGGTCAACAGCAGCTCCTGGCTTGCCTGCCTTCAATGAGTAGCAGGCACTTGCTGCTCCCTGACAGTCTTGCATAACTTCATCCTCAAACATTTTGCAATTGAGGCACTTCCTAAGCCAAAGGATGTCAAAGTATTCATCGACCCATCAGCTGATTGCTGTCCATGAACCTGTCCTGCCTCACCATGTAAGCTTCTGGTTAACATGTGGCCAAACTGTAGGCCACATACTGATCCTCAGCAGTTGTCTGAGCATAAAAGTCTGGCAAAGAGTCATAAATATCTTAAAGGAAAAATTATTAGCAAAACTTAAATATAGGTTTTTCTATTAACTGCATTTATAATAAATGTCATCACTTACTGACTTTCCCCTATGCATAAGCAAATAGCACAGTTCACTGATAAATGAAACAAACTCAGGAGCAATTAGTACATGGCAGCTCTTTCAGTAGCTCAAACCTATCACATTTTCTCTCCTGATCCTGTGTAATATACAGCAGAATATAAAGTCTGTTACCAAATATTGTGAACTGACTATCAGAAGATCAAACATTTCTCACTGAGACATGTCCTAATGTAATGCCAGGAAGTACGTCTCTGTATATAGTGTACCTTTATTTGATACATGAAATATTCAAGCATCATCTAACAGTGCTCGGAGCAAGAGAAGCACAGGTATATGGGTACATGATTTTATTTGGGCTTTTTTATTTTTTTCCATGGGGGAGAGGCATCTACTTAGGAGCTGGGGATCTAAGGCATGTGTAGTGTGTAGGAAATGTGTGTTTTCACTGGCACTACACACCCCTTCTGTCACCTCCACCTCTACTCATTTTTGGCTCTGATGATGCTGTCACTTCATTGTGTTGTGTTGAAGTGGAAGTAGCACCTATGCAAGATGAGCAATTTACAGCTGAAGTAAATGAAAGCAAATATACCAATGAAAAAGAAGTTAATCATCATCACACACACTGTGAAACTATCTGCTTTTCCTGTTGGTGTGTGTGCTGGTTTAAAACCCAGCAGGAAAATTAAACCCACTCAAGTTGACCCCCTTTCCCCATCCCATTCTGACAGTGGAGAAAACACTAGGAGACATTATAAGATTAAATCACAATTTGCTGAAAAATCACAATAACCACGACAATATTGATAAAAGAGTGTATTCAGCTGGGCTCCACTCTGTGCCACTGCTGCTCTCTCCCTTTTCTTTTTCTTGGAGCAGTATCTCAGGCTTGCTGATGCTGTCTTTCAGTGCCAAACCCGAAAACCCACAACTCAGAGGAACAGGAAAGGGACCACTGGTGTCAGAGAGGGGCCAGCTCTGCCAGGCTGACCCTGAAACCTGCACACCCCCTCCCTTGAGCTTGTTGAAAGATGATGATCCTTCCATTTCTGGCCTTGGCTTCCTCCTGCTGAAACCATGTCCTGGCCGTGATGTGGGTGGTATGGAATTAAACAGTACTAGAAACTCCACCCCTTTACTCTATAATCATGACAGTGTGGTAAGGGCATTACTGCTCTGAAGAGTTACACAGTTACTGATATGACTCATTAATAAATTCCTATTACTCAATGAACTGAAAAAGATGCCTTATTTTTGATATTTCTACTGTCCTTGATATGTTCTAAATCCTGCTACAGATTTTGCAAAAGTTTAGGAAAAAGATGATTCCATTCACTCTAAGAATCCTCTTTTTGCCTCACTTGAATCATGTTAGTTTACCTAAATATGGTCTGTTATTCACATGGTGTAAATCTCCATTATTGTCCATGGTATATCCAATAAGGAGAGATATTAAAAAGCCCATTGCTCCAGATACTGTGGAAGACACGATGAGACATGAAGATGTGGTTTTATTAGAATGCTGTAGTTGGGAATGCACCTGGGAAGCATATTTTTAAACCTTACCCATTCAATATCAGCCTTTCTTGCTAATCCATCTTGCCTCTCAACATGTTTTTTCTCCACAATTCCATTTCACCTGATAGAGGTGTGAGACTTGCTTGTCCTCTGATTAACTAGATTCCATCATCATTGGTGTAATCACCACCCATCACTTAATGTAGGATTAGAGGAGGAAGCTGCTGTCTCTCACTATGTAGTTTACTATGGAGAAAGAATCCCATTCCCATTTCCTAGATTCTAATTTTATATAAATTCTAGTTGAATCAGGAAACTGAAAGATCTGTTGAACAATTGTCGTTCCTGAAACACAAAAATAAGTTCAATCAAACCAGCTTCTTAGATCTAGAAGGAAAGGGGGAGAAGTTATTCCTACCTTCCCAAAGATACAAAGCATTACGGCAAGTCCCTTTTCTCTAAAATAACAAGAAAAAGTAAGTTTTTTGCAGATGTTTTCTTTAGACAGTGAAGGATAAGCACTGAGGGAAAGCCGTCCCACTGGATATACAGAAATGAGTATAATGTAGATTGTGCCTTGTTCTGGCAATTTAGGCACAGAAACACCTTTTCCTGAATTTCCTTTACATGATACAGGAAGGGAAGGAAGTGCCATTCTTGAAGTGAGTGAGTATGTCCCAGTAGCTTGGTTTTTGAAAAATGGAGTTCTGGGGCAGTGGGAGAAACCCAGAAATTACATACTTAGGAAATCTAGAGGAGGAGAAATTAGAAGTGTCAGAGATTTTCTTAATAGCAAAATTCCCTTTGAAACATAAAAATGATTGGCCAAAATGGGCTTGCAGAGGGAGGAACTGTAATCCATTACTGTCTCTTAATACAAAACAATTATTTTGGAATTAGCAAAATTTGGCATAAGTTTACTCATACAGAAACCCCACTTACATATCCATGAAAATTGATATGCAAAATGCCATATAGTGTCTGTTTGGCAGAGATGGATAGAGAGAGTGAGAGAGAGAGGAAGAGTCCTTAACAGTTTAAAATTAGATTTGTTAATTTTCAAAGAGTGCAAGACTGGGTCTTGTGTGTTTAAGCAGTGAGTAAAGGGCCTGTAGTGTGAGGTACAACAGCTTGCTCTGACAGTGCCCTGCATCTGTCACTCGAGAAAAGAGGAAAAAGAGTCCCCCTAGTGTACCAATGCTGTAAGAAGCAGGAGTATCTCGCTCAATTCACTAAACCTGCTGCAAGTTCTGCAATGGCATGTGAACAAGTGCCTAAAGGTATTTTAGTAAACCCCCTGGCTCTGTTGATCACAAGGCTTCTAGTTCATGAAAAAAGGAACCATAAACAATCACAAATAATGAGCATTAAAAAATGACCATGTGTTTTAACACATTTTAGCTATGAAGTAATTAGGTTTTGCAATGCTGTATAATTCTAAATACTAGTTTTTGCCACCCAGGAAACATATATTCTCCTGGAAGACAAAAGAGAAATTATTTTATACAGCAATACTGTTTTCACAAGTTCTTAGCTGTGTATCTGTGAGAGAAAGTCAAGCACATTATTCTATTCAAAAGTAGCACTTTTTTTAATTTTTTTTTTTTATTGTTTCAATTAAACAGGGACGTCTACTGCAGTTAAAAGTATTCAGTGTTAGACTTTTCCTGGCTGCCAGAAATCCAGTGTGCAACTCAAAACACAGGCTTTGTACCACTTTGAATTTGCACTGTCACAGATTAGGTGATAAATCAGCCTCCTCCCTGTGTAAGTCCTCTCTCAATGACCTTAGCTACAGCAGTGCAAACCTGGCCCTTTGTGACAGGTGTGGAAGGGGCATGCATATAGGAAGGCATAGCTGCCGTATATTGCTGTGACTCCATAACCATTTTCCTCTGGAGTATGCTGAGGGAGAGCCGTGGATAAAAAGTTTCAAAGGAGACCAGAAGGTCTCTGTTGGAGATACAGCACAGCTGGTTGGTAAGCAGTATTTGTCATTCTGTCCTTCAATAATTTTCCTCAAGATGCTCATGCTAGAGTGAACCTGGCAAGCCAAGTTCCCCTTTGCTCCCTGCTCTCCACCTGAGTCTGCCCTGTGGCAGATTAGGCACTATCTTGCTCCCTCACCTTTTGGACTGCTGACAGGAGAGCTAAATCACCTTTGCAGCAGCAAAGGAAGCATGTATTTTCAGGGGAGGGACTGGGGGGAGTGGGAGATGTTAGGGAGATAAGTCGTCAGAGTAAGTAAAAAGACAAAACAGGAGCAACACCTTTTAGGAGATGGCCAGTGGAAAGCCTGAAGGATGAGAAGCAAAGATGAAACTGCTCAGGAACCAGTTGTGCAGCCCCTACAGACAGGATCAGGTAGATTTGGCTGAGGGAAAAGCTCTCCAGCTCCTCAGAGGTAAGGGCAGCTCCAGCAGTAGCAGAGGAAACTCTTGCAGCTGTTCGGATTAACAACGGTGCCGTAATTTATGCAGACACATTAACTGCAGGGATGTTGTTTTACATCTTAGAGAGTAGATTGGCATTTCCTGGAAGTGTAGGTTAATTATGGTAAAAAGAGAGGTAGCATATATCTTACTTTGGGAGGAGGGAGCTTTTGCAGCTCTGCTGGTATTGTGTGCAAGCCACTGGTTGGTTTGTTGGTGTGTAAGGGTGCAGCAGACTTGTGTGCATACAATGTTGGGCTTATTTGTGTTCTGCAACAAATGTTTATGTCAGTGTCTCTGCTAATAAAAACCGTGTAGTGCTAATTGCCAGGTTTAGTTACTTAAATGAGTTAAAGGAATTTGAAAGGTGTGTGTATACTCACTGCAGAAAGGCTCCTCCTAAAGAAAAACTCTAAAATAGACATCCTTAACTTTCCTTTCAAATTCATGTGCAGTATTTGACTTTAGCGTGTCTGTTTTCCTGGAGACAGCTGAGGCAATCTCCTCTACTCACTCGCCCACTTACCAGTTGTATTTTGAACTGCTTGTGATGATATGGATGTTGATTGTGGCCTTCACAATACTGCCTGGTTTTTCCATAAAATTGTCCTGGAGGATGAGACCGCAGCAAATTCTCAGCTGACCAGAAGGCAGCCCAAGGTATTAGTTCAGTGTATTTTCTTTCATGAGTAAGAAGCAGATAAGATTTCAGCCCAAACGGTGCATTTTAATTATGTTTATAAATGAAATGCGTAGCAGATGTTGGAAGCAACATTTCAAGTACTCCTTCCTCCTCCCAGAGGCAATGTTTCATTGTTAATATTGTATATCTTTCTAAAAATGCTTGATTTGAAAAATTTGTTATGCTAAATTATTTTGTTGTCCTAGGAACACTGCTGGATCCCCATGCATCTACATGTGAATTGTTCTTATTTCTAATTTTTTAAATGTGTATCAAGATTTCCTATAAGTTTTTTCTTAACATTTAAAAAAAAATTGTATTATAAAAACTCAAAGAATGCAAAGTAAGTTGGATATTCCCTGCCTGTCTCACTCCCTCAACATACATTTCCTCTGTTCTATAATTGCATGTGTATGCACTTACATATATATATATATATATATATATGCACACATGTACATACACATATACATGCACTCCATCATATTCCAAACACTTCTGGATGTTGAATACTATAATTATATGGTAGGAAGTATTAGACTGGCAAGTGCCTACAATTGGAATATCGTTGATATTCTCACATTTCTTTGACTATAACAGCTCAGATCAGTATTTTCAATGCTTATTGAAATTATTATTTCAAAATATTCAACTATTTCAAAAACGAAATAATAATGTCAAAATATTGCCAGAAACTTACTGAAATGAAAAAGGTGTGTTAGGTTAAGCTTAGAGACTAGACTGCTTTTTTTTCTGCATTTTTGCTTCTGACATTCTTTGTAAAGTGTGTTGTTTGCACTAGTAGCTGAAATCCAATTTGAGGAGGACAGAAAGATGCACTAATATTTATATGAAACTGTAATATAGCAAAAAGTATATGGGCTGTTATTCTACTATGTTGCCAGAGGACTGTATTGATCTTCAAAGGGTTAAAGTGCTACGAGGTTACATTAATGTCACCCTTCAGCAATCACTGACCAATAACATATCAGCAATCAATGCTGCAGTGTGTCGTTCAGGACACTCAGTTTTTGGAGACAAGTGGCTGATATATTTTGACAAGAATAAAAAATAGTCTTGGAAATTCTTGCAAATCTTAACTCAGAGGGGGAGATACATGAAACAAACTGCTTCCATTTGAAAAAAATAGTAATGTTTGCCTTCCTAAGTAACAACATTTTATGTCAGTTCAGTGGAGCAGTGAATGAACCAAAACTCTGCTAACCTTCAAAATGGAAAGGAATTTTGTAAGTAGGATTTACATAGTCTGAATATTTAATATTTTGAGTGCTCATCACAGCTCGCATAAACTAATACTTAAATATATATTTCCAGTAAAGAAAACATTTGACTTCTGGTGGAGTAAAGCAGTGAGGTGTTTTCACTTCTGAGTACAGACACAGCTTTCTCAGCCCCTGCTCCTTTTTTTCCTGTTAGCAATTTTTTCTATCGAGTTCTCATAATCTCTGCAAATCCAAAGAAGTCAACACAAGCCACTTCACTTTGACACAAAAGAAACTTAAAGAAAAAAAAATCAAGAACTCAAAAAGCCATAAAGTAGAAGTATAAAGGGGGGGAATAAAAACAGAGGCTGCAAGAGGATGCGAGGGGTTAAAGTTCTGACCACTGTCTGCATATATAAAATCATATCACCTTATCTGAAAAGTTTAGGCACTAAAGAAAACACTCAGTTTAAAATACCTTTTAGGTATATTAAATCTTTAGGCTGAAGATTACAGCAAGTGTTTTCTCTTTGGTGAATAGCTGTTTGTCTCACTTTATTTACTTGGTATTGGGTATTTGTCAATGTCATTTCATATCTGCAGAAAATTCATACGTTCTATGGAAGTATGTATGTGTGTGAGTGTGCTGAAGGTCACATGACTATTTCATCCTATTTGGTGGAGCAGCTTGACTTTTTTCCCTTGCTTTTGGTGATGGTTGTGAGTGCAGAAGTTGATTGACAGATGCATGCCAGAAACCCCCATTCTCCTTTTCAAAGACTACATATGATGGATTGCGATCTTTCAGCTCAGCAGGACACAGGGACCATGCAAGCTGTAATTGGTCAGGTATGGAGTCAGCCATTTCTCAACTCCCCTTTTATTTTTTTTTTTTTTCACAAGGGTCTAACCATATGATTCACATAATTCATATTTACAGTACCATCTTTCTATCTGTATCTTCAGCTACCAGCGAGTGTAGTACTGAAAGTGAGAAAGGCAAAAGAAACACAATAATCTGGCCAGGGAATCACTAGAAAAACCTAAATTACCATCCTTTTCTTCTAATAAACCCCATTTATAATTCAGTCTCAGCTTTACCAAATCAATGTATTTATTAATTTGCTGTTTTATTTTGTTTAAATATGCTGAAGTAGAAGAACTGAGGAGTGAAAGTGTTGTATTTGCTGGGGAGTTGCTTTCTATTTGTAATCCTGTTCATTATTTTTATATTGACTGTATTCCTGTACTAGAGGCTGTGGCTTTTATTTTTTATTTTTATTTTTTCTTCTTATACTCCTAATCCAGATAATGTGTGATTGAGCTTGGTAAATGTAGTAGTCTTTGCTGCTGCAGAGGGGCAGCCTGCAAATTAAACACTGCCACAATCTGAAAGGTCCAGGTGGTCTGCTCGTGCTTCCTAATGCAATCCAGCACAACAGCTTTAATAAACAGCTCTATTTAGTTCTCCCTCCCTGTATCCAGGGAAGTGAACTGGTCTGGGGCTGCTGTGATGAAATGCCAGAAGAATATCTCTCAAAGGCCTCACAAGCTGATTTTTAGAGCTTTTCCGTTTTGTCGTCTTTGTCTTCCAAATGGGTCAGTGAGTCCTTCTCTTTCTGTTTTGTGATTTCTGATAAGTCTGTAGTTTTTATATGTGTGTTTTAACCATGCTGTTTTGAGCTTTAGCCAGAAGAGAGAAGAATCATTGTCTTTTCATTTGCTTCAAATAATAACCTGAAGTGGGGAAAGAAATTATTTTGTTCTGATGAACAGGGAGGGCTGTTTTCCTGTGAAAGCAGTCGGAGTCAGATGAGGGTGCCTGTTTTTCTTTTTCTAACAAAATTTTAAGTCCTCAACACTTTCTCATTAACCACTGACTTGTAAATCAGACTCTGGTAAAGGGTATTTTTTGAACTCTCAAAAGTTTGTGGTTTTTTGCATATGTTTCCAGTATAGTGAACGCATGCTGCTGAGCTGATGACATAGTATTTGTTTTCTATATGTTGATATGATGGTAGAAAAATACGCATTCTACACACTGTTTTCAACTAAATTATGGCAAAACACTGAAGTCCCTCAAAGCACATGGTTTATTAATACCATCGTACATAGTAATGCATTTCTGGGCGGAAAATGTCAAATATGTAATACCATGTTTACCACAGACTTTTATTGCTTTAAATATTTTAAAAATAGAAGATACATTTTTTATTTAAAATCCTCCAAACGTTAACAGCTTTCTATTAGGCTGGCTTATACCTAAAATTGGGGCATGTTTTCCAGTACTACATTGTGCAAAAAGATGTATTTTAGACTATGTTAATTACCTTTTTGTTTCACTTGTTCAGTGTTACAGAAATATATTTAATGATTCTAAGGCAGATACAATGGCAGGGTTTTGAGCAAGCACACTTGACAGAAAATGTACCCTGAAATCTTTATAAATCTAAAAGCTTGTAATATCTCTTTAATGTAACTTTTGTTTTCGCATGTAAGAGAGTGTAAGTTAGCTATTGTATGTTTAAGGCTTGCCAACTCTCAGAAAGTGGTTTTGAGGCTTGAAAAGGTAGAAGGCTTTTTTTTTTCTGTGTGTAACATTCCATATTTAATGAATTAAAAAAAGTTCAGTGAATGTCTGGAAAAATGTTTATATCGTGTGTTAGTGTATTTCATTTCCTAAAATCAATAGCAAGAGCATGTACTTAAAAGAAAAATAAATTTAGGTATTTTAGGTGACTAACTTCTCTGGTTTTTCTGTGTCAGAATTTGTAGATGTTGTTATTCTGAAACTTACTGTCTTAGGTGTTGCAAACATTTTTTTTCAGATCAGCATGTGTGCATATTTACATATCATATGTGTAAGTGTGCACATCAAAATGTGACCAAAATTTATGGTCATAAAGCTACAAAATTTTCAAGTATGTTTTTGTTTTGATTAATTGTCCAGTGTTCGGTTGTTATTAGCTATGTGTTAAGACAGAATAAAAAGTTTAAACATTTTTTTTTTCTGATAAAAAATGATGCATTTTCTAGTTTTTAATAAAAGAGTTAGTTAAAATGTGGGAATCTCAGGGCAATCAGTATAATTACCATACAGTGCTGAAAATAGACATAGACTTTCTGTATGAACTTTAAGAGAAAATAACTATCAAAAGGCAAGCCCTTTGGCAGAAAATCTTTCCACATTGCAAGTCTCTCTTTTGTATTGTTAATATTTAAGATTTGCATATTTGGTATTTGCATATTTTTAGAAGAGACATTTATTTCCTGACACTATTAGAAAAAGTTCTTAAAAGTCTTTGCTAACTTTCAAACCTCCAAACCCAAAAACTTAGATAAATGTTTATAATTTGGCCTTTTCATTTCAGAACTGTATTTTTTTCCAGCCATGAGAATGATTTTTTTTTTTTTTTTACTAATCCTGCAGATGTAGCTCTAAAGTCTTGTCTACTGCTACTGGAATTCAAACTTGTCTAATTAAAAATCCAAACAGTACATGTATAGCTGATTCAGTGGAGATCAGACACACTAGCAGTTTTTTGTAGTTCAAACATTAGTCTGTGTATGACACAAATGGAATAGCAGGAGCACACTGATTTAAAGGCATTTTCAACACCAAGTACTTGTTCATCACTAAATGCCTTTTCGACTTTTTAAAAAAAAACTGGATTTCATCTGTCTCTAACCACCAATGTCCACAGTAGGTCCCACTGGTGATGGCAATGGTGGGCAGAGTGCTACAATCCTGACCACTACCCAGTGCCTGGGCGTACTGGGTCGAGGGCGCAGAATTTCTTGTGAACCTTCCCTCTGGATTTTTCCTCCCCCAAGCAAGCAATAAAACAGCCAAATACTCTGAAGAACAACCTCCTTGCCTTGTGTGTCAAGATCTAGAAGCTCATTGCTCATTGTGATTTTGATTCATAACTGGAGTATTTGGCATGAAACCCTGATCCCTGCCAGCAATAGTCCGTAGCATCCTTCCTTGCATGCCAAACCACAATATCCATTATTTCTTCAATTGTGTTTTGCTCTTATAGAAACTATTAGCCGGATTTTTATGCCATATTCCTTATATATCCTGAGCCCATCTGAATGAACAGGTAATTAAATGTGTCATCTAATTATTCCAATGATGCTGTAATTTTTCTGCCTTGCATGCTTTCTAAAACCTCTACTATACCTTTTTCTTATTCTTTTTTCTCTCCATCTTTTTTTTTTTTTTTTTTTTTCAGACCTGAGCTTGTGAGTGACAGGTTAGTTCATCAGCATTACAGCCCTCCTGTTTTTGTCTCATCTCATGCAGACAGGTCACTGTGTCCAATCACCCTTCTGGCTCTGCTGTCCCCAGGGGAGCCCAGGCCAGCCTGCCATCTTGATCCACCGGCCTGAGGGCCCAGGCTGGCTGCACATTTCTGTGTTCACTGGTTCTTGCAAATGTAGTAAGTGGGAAAGGGGAGGGGAGCAACTTAAATTAGATCCCTGTATATTGAGAGGAAGCAAATTAGGTAACATTCTTCTTCAAATAAGCATGTGTTTGCAGTTATTATTGCTATGTTTGAGTTCTCTTTCTACAAGTTCAGCGTGTTTATTTTCTATATTTCAGTGGTATCCTCCATATGATCTTACCATGTAGTGAAAGCTATTCATGCAAGGGTAAACATGCTCTTTTCCCACAGAGGGTTCTCTGAAGCCCAGTTTATGAAACTGATACATTGCTGCAGCCAGCGTGGGTCCTTCTGTTTTAGTTTGTTGCCATTTTTTAAAATTTTGTTTTGTGTTCTTCCTCATGATTAACCATAATAGAACATGTTTCAGAGAAACCATTCCTTTTGTAACTTGTGGTCACTTTTCAGAAGTTTAATCTGTTGTCAGTGTTGTTTTATAAGGCAGAGTAATATGTACCCAGGAGTTTAATTTTTACCAAATGAAGATCAGATCTATACTGTTATTTTGTCTTGAGCAATGTCTACATGATTCTTCTTGTAGCAGTAGAGTTCTTTTTCTCTTGGAATATCTGTTTCCAGCTCTAATATAATATAAAGAATTGCCTATAACATGCACAAACAGAAAAGAACCATATTACATGTAAATTTAAGACCCACTTTTACAAGACAGCAAGGAATTTGTGCCCTTTCATCTGCAGTTTGGGGCAAATCCTGTTCTTTCAAGTAAGAATTAGACCCATCACTGTAAGAATGACTACTTGCATAAGTAAGGTCAGACTACTTGTCCCCTTGTCTGCTCACTATATAACCAGAAGAAGCACTGTAGTCCTTTACAGTCACCAGCAGTGGTTTTGTACAGTTCAAGACCGTGAGGGAGAGACTTATGGACAGGTGCACATTGACTCTTTTTTTCAGTAGTAGAGAGACAATGTAAACAGCAAGAATTATGTTTGAAAATCTTCAAAACCATACTTTTTAATATTTATGAACAAGCTGGTACTCTGATAATGAAGCATTCCATCTTTGCAGAAACCCACTGTTGTATACACTCTCTAGAATACTGTGTCCCTAAGAATTATTATTGTAAGGAGATGCAGGAATGTCGCTGTAATATTTTACAGTATAAATATTTGTTGTAGAGGAGTTTGGATCTTGTTAATTTAATATATGTAGATTCTTTGGTCCTAGGCCTGGATTCCAGCAAAAGAATGCATTTTTTCTGTTGACTTCTGTTTTTACAGCAGAAAAGGTGGATTTTTATCATTTTGATTCATACTTAAAAAGATTTTTCTTCCTTTCACACCAAAATTGGATTTTAATTGAAATCAGCTTCCTAAAAACATCTTTAGTATTTTTTTCTTATTGAATTTCTTTATTCTTTTCTGTTCTGTACTACTTTGCTGTCTCATCTGTGGGTCAGGCCAGCCAATTAAGAGGTCAAATTTTAAAAAGGCTGTGATTTGCACTCTTTGTATATTCACTATATTCTAATTGTAAGAGAAAAATAAAGTATGTCAGATGACCTTTAAATTGCTGGACAAGTGACACTCCTCCGGTGATGTAGATTATTATCTTTTGGCAATGCATTTACATTCAAGTACCTCTGTTATGTTTCCTAGATTCTAGACTGATAAACTAAATATCAGTCTGGCCCATTTTTGAGTGTACAGTACATCGAAGTGACTGCTGAGCCTCTTATCTTACACTGACCTGTAGCTGTAACAAGACTTTTATTTTTCTTCTCTGATCTTAACTGCAACTCAAATGGAACAAAATAAAAGGACAATCGAGGAGAAATTGCATACAGCACTTTCAACATTAGATGAGGACATGGCAAAATATTCTTTTTTCCTGTGATTTACATCATTCAGCAACATTAGTAATGCAGCTTTTTTATTCTGAAATTCTAAAAGTGGAAGAACCTCAGATCAGGCAATTTTGAATATGTGCATATTTACCTCTCACGATACTTAACTAGGCTTAAGCATGTACTTAAAAGTTGGTCAGCAAATCAGTTAAGCCCATAAGAAGTCTGTAATTGCTAAATCTTCAAGTGCACAGTATGATACTGAATTCATGTATTCATATATGCAACAATTGGCAGGATCTGGTCCAACAAGCCTATTGAGTTACTGCTACTGCTAATAAATATAACAGTCTGGCTTAAATGCTAACTAAATAATTGTTATGCAAACTGTTTTACAATTAGAGCTGACTATTAGGAATAAAGATAGTAAATCAAGGGTCTTGAACACTTACTTTTTGAGGATATCAGGGCTACAGGTAAACGGACCATCACTTCAGTGATTTTGTTTCATTGTTGGCTTTGAAACCTCTGTGATGTGTAATACTTTCTCTTCAAAAGAGAAATATTAGTTGTTGATATTTTCTGCTGATTCTCTGTTGACTGGTAGTGCTGTTCTACAGTAGTGCTTTATCTAACTGTTAGATCAAAAGAAAATTTTGAAGATCAAAGGACTGTTCTAAATTTCTAGCCATTCTTAAAAGAGATAGTGGGAGAAAGCTTAATAAAAAAAAAGGCTGAGAGGAGAAAGAGGGGATCCAAAAATCTTTATTTCAAACAATCCCTACATGGCAAATTATTTAAATTAGGTTTTCTTAAGCTGTTTAGAATAGATTTTGTAGTTACTGATAAGCCTGTTTTTTCTATTTATATTTGTATATGCCATACTATATTATAGCAAAACTATCTCCAACAAACCTTCTCACATGAGTAATAGCAATTGATGTCATTAACACTGTTTAATGACACATACTTAAAGTTGAAGAAATTCTT
Organism: Ifrita kowaldi; assembly: GCA_013398055.1. Classification (NCBI taxonomy): domain Eukaryota; kingdom Metazoa; phylum Chordata; class Aves; order Passeriformes; family Cinclosomatidae; genus Ifrita; species Ifrita kowaldi. The sequence goes on along the minus strand of VZRS01000478.1, from coordinate 84,736 downwards.
TTCAGAGACGAGAGCCTCATAAATGCATCTTGCTCTCTGCTGTAGATGTATGGCTGTCCCATGTCCTTTGCACATGTAGAACTCTGATAGTTGTTCTTGTCAAAACACATAGGTCTTGTCTTGGCGGGCTTTCCTGTGCCACCTTACTGTAAAAGAAATCCAATAATTTGACAAGCAGTGCTACAAAATCACACTTGAGAGAGTAATTTTTGACCCTGTGATATTTCCAGTGAGTGTTATCTAAACTACTTGCTAAATATGATCTATTCCCAAAGGTAACTCATTCCAGGATGGGGTTCTGAATCCACAAATGGGGAAGGGCATTGTAAAGGGAAATAGGACCTTAGGCAAAAAGAAAAAAAATTGTTAAAATGGAACTCTGTGCTATTTCAGTAGTTGATTCCACTAAGTAATTTTTAGTTCATAAGTTGGTAGCATTTTCAGGGATCTTGGACTCGTGCATTTGGAAGACACAATCCAGCTATGTAATGGCACTTCCAAAAAGGAAATATTACAGGGACAACAGTAAAAGAGAAAAGTGCATTTTAGCTACCCCCTGCTATGGAGTTTCAAGAAACAGAAAATAACAGAGCATGAGTTTTTTGCAAGCAGATTAGTGAAAGTCATGTTAATAGTATTACACAGCTGCTGCTAGACATATTGTGACACTTCTGTATCAGAATGTTGTACTTTTCAGTAAACTGTTTACATCTCTAGCTGCTTTTTCACTTACAAATCCAACTTGTGGAGCTCTAACTCGGTTTTTACTTGAGCTTTTCTTATGCTTCAAGTGCAATGAAGATTTACCGGAATAAAAAGCTGCCGGCTTTAGCACATTTCTGGAACACATCCTTCTTTTTTGGGAAAATAAATAGCTAAATATAGATTTGCAGCACAGATTAAGACTGAAACAACAATATTAATGACTAGAATGTTTCATATCCTTGTTTCAAGCGTATGAATTAAAATCACTTTGTCTCCCATTAGTGGTAAACTAGCATTAGCTTTCATTTTTCATAGTATTTTACATTAAAGGCTGTCATTGTTTTGGTGTTTTTTAATTATAAAAATGGAGAAATGTGCCTGATTGTTAATGAATCCACCTTTAAAAATACAAAAAAAAAAAAAAGGGTTAAAGATGCAAATAGTTCTGATAATGGTTAAGTCTGGTATTTCTGAGACACTGTCATTGTGTCTATAACCTTTGGTACTAGAGCCAGATGCTGCCAAGTGCTGAATGTGTCCGGAGTCCTGGGCTTCCCCCTGGCTTCGTTAGGCAGGACATTGTTCCACTGAAATAAAACAGTCTGGAATGAAGAAGAATTATGCTGCTATAGGAAACAAAGAGTTATTGCAAGATTCCTGGCCATTAAATCTTACCTTCTCTTCACTGCGCCCATCCCTTTCTGTGTACAAAATGTGCTTCACATTTTTCAAATGGATTATACAAAGCAGAAATAATATCTGATTTGTATAATTCTAATCTTTTGGAAGAAAGGTTCAAAGTTGTGGCAAGTGTAAAAGTGGCTTCTAATGTGAAAGAATAAACCAGAAAATATCAAACTCATTTTGCTCAGTGCCAGTCATGATGATTTATCATTATAGTCAGGGCGAACTACGATCTTGGAGCAGAAACAATTTTGTCCATTAAGAGGGAAAAAAACAACTCCAAAACCCAGAATGTTCCAGCCTGATTCTTATGTCCTTAGGGTTGCAATATTGAATTCAGAATTGGGGAAGCTTAATCTTGCAGCCAGATTTGACAAGATGCTGGTTGAGCAGTAGGCAGAAGTGATGGTTTATGTGTTGTAATGCCCATGGTGGGAAATAAAGAAAGATAACAAGATTTTTCCAGAAGTCTGGGTGCAGTATTCACCACCTGCTCCAGCTTGTCACCAAAGTAGGCAAAGAAAACTTTTTGTGTGCAAGTTGGTGAGCAACGCTTACAGTTTCAAAGCCTGACAGATGACAAACTTGAAGTGCTCTAAAACAGCATGTGAAGGGTTCACAATAGCTCCGAACACAGCTATCTGTGTGTTTGTTTTAGTGCTATTGCTTCTTTAAAGGGTGATCATAGAACCATTTGAGCACATCCACAAGTATCTCCACAATTTATTGGGAGAGCTCACATGAGCAGCACATTGTGCATTAGACAATGTAATGCTAAAGGCTTGGATCTCCTCTGGTTGCAAGAGGATATAGACATGTACTGCTGGAAAAAAATAAGCAAGTTCGCCATCTCCACTCAGTTAATCCTGGAGAGTAGAAATCTGCGTGTGTGCGCGCGCGCGCGTGTGTGTGTGTGTGTGTGTGTGTACTGGGGTGTGTAGCCAAAAACCTGGAGGCTGAAACTGAAATTGGCAGGTGTTTGGAAAATAAGATCTGGATTTCGAATAGTCAAACAACAACACAAAAGAAGCTGAAGATTGGAGTTTCTTCCCCTAAATATATTGTTTGCTGTTTATTTTTCAAGTTCATGCTGGATTTTAGCATGAAGAGAAATTTAGGGTTGCCTTCTAAACAGGGATTTAGAGTGACTCTGTAATGAATTTTAACCCAAGAGGCACTGTGGATATTCAGCAAACCTTTGTTCTATTCTGCTCATGTCCTTATGCTAGACCCATCACTGTAGTTATTAGATCTCAAAGATTACATTCTTTGATCTAGTGCTTTCTAAATCCTTAAACCACGGTTTATTTATTTAAAAGGTTATATCCAGCATTGGATTGGATTGTAAAGTACCCTTTGACCCTCATGAAGGACACAGAAGAAACAGACGCTGATGAGGGCGTATTTCCTTCTGACCATGAAGTACCACAGCATTTTATTGAATTAAGAACTGCACAAAGATCTGTGCTTTTAATCTGGTCAGTGTGTTGAGATTTTTTTTACCTCTATGCTATCCTGATGTCATTCATTTCTGATACAACAAACATTAAGGTATATAGGTGAATTCTGTTACACTCTGAATTTAAAAAAAACCTGCGAAGTAGCCTCATATTTCCTTAAGAATATAAATAAAAGCACACTAAACCTCAAACAGATGTTTAACATGAGCATATTGAGGATGTGTTCTTGGGGGTCTCTTTTCTGTCTGATATTTACAAGGATTCATCAGAAGTAAATCTGTGGAGCTAAACAGAGTTACATTTGGACAAACAGGATCACCAGCAGCCTTTAAGCTTGTTCTGTCAAATTCAGAAGCACTCACATGAGCAAATTTACCAGTGTGTTCTACAATGTTTGAATAATTAGTGATTCCTAAGATAACCAGAAAGAAGGCACAGAAAGCAAAAGAGAAGAACACTAAAATTAAACTCAGTGTGCTCCATCCTGACTGATATTAATTATGCTGTCTCCAAACTGATCTTTTTATTTTTTTCCCAATCAGTCCTGCAAGGCAAACTGTAAAAAATGTTCATGTATTTTCTCTTAATTTTGGAAAAACACGACTGAAATAGGCATCTGAAAAGAAAAAATTCATTTAAAAATGGTGGTTATTTTTTCATTTTTATAATGCTTGTGTTTGGTTACTTATCTTTTTTGAGAAGCTCAACCACTGGAGATAGTAGCCTAATGCTACTTTATACTGAGACCTCTTTATACCATCTGGAAGTTCAAACCAGCTGTAAAGTGGGTTATAAGAGTAATTTCTTTATGCATACTTTAAAATTCTTTTATATTTCCATGAATGGTAGAAACTCGCCGTGATGTAAATAGAGTCCAAATAAATGTACTAGAATTTCCTTTTTTTTCAGATAGAAATGAAAAAGGGATAGGCAGAAATCAGACGGGGGGAAGAGAGGAAGGAGAAAGCCTTATTTAGTTACAAATAGATATCCATTAACAGACAAGGTGAAAGGTCCAAATCCTGTTTTATTGGCCTCCATCTATATCTTTGCTGGCAGTGATGAAAACATGAAAGGGAGGGAAGAGAGCACTACCAGTGCTCGCTCAGAGCTGCTTTCTCAATCAATTTGGTTTTAAAATGAGTGTGCTTAAAACAAAAGGCTTAATCTAATTCTCTCTTTTCTTTTTTCTTCTTTTTTACCCCATGGGCTGCAGTGTTGCTTGCTGTGACATTTGACAAAGATCTATCTTTCCATATTATTCAGTTGGTGTACCTGGATTAGTGAAAAAGAAAACAAATTAAATTCATAGGAATTAACGTCAATTAAATTCCCTCTTTCTATACTTTCTATTGCAAGTCACATTCTTCAACTCCAAGTCAAAGGGTGAATAAAAACAGCAAGGAGAAAAAAGCAAAGAATGACAGTTATGCTAATGAGGAATACCTTAAAATTAGTCAGACATGGGAAAAAAATATTAAAATAGCAATTTTGGCATTGACACAAGAGTTTCCTTTGAAATTTTGAGGAGCTTCCTACTCCATTTTATTTCATAATCCCTTTTAAATGGGAACATAGGAGGCTTAAGGGATTCTGTGAAGTTGTGAGATATTTCTCTTTTTGCTTCCCCATTTTGTGAGAGCCTAAGGGAAAAATATTGGCAGGGCTTGTAGAACCTTCTATAATTGAAGTAGCCTAGTATTTCCTATTTTAAGACCTTTGCTGCTGCTCTTAGTATTTCCACCTGGTTGGCTAACTCTTCCTGAATACTTTTGAAGGCAATTTCTGCTAAAATACTTCAGTGGTTCCCAAGGAAGAGAGGGAAATATGGGGTAGTTTTGCCCATTTTAAAAATACATCATAATTAAGATAAAAACTCTGAATGTGGTGAGGTGTAGGAGCATTGAGCTTGACATGTCTCTTCAGGTATCCTGTGGCAAGTCATCCACACTTGGTTATATTCCAAGCCTTTGAGAAATGTAGTTGGCACATGTTTACTTGGGAACTCTAAATAGATACATCCCTTAAAAATTCACAGAAAAAGTGAAAAAGGAACCTCAGAAAATAACCTGCACATGGACAGGATCAGCTTATCTGAGTCACATCTGATAGGTATTTGTGTAAGTGCTTCCTGAAAAACTTCCAATTCCAAACTCCATGAGCACCAATTCCATACTATCTCTGTCCTATTCATTGCACCAAGTAAAACCCATATCTTCTTGCCTCTTTTAGGAGTATGAGATTATTTCTGTCCCCCTTGAAATACTAGCTTCTAACCGTACCTGTCTTGGGAAATGGCAGAGGTGGCATCAGGGACCCTTAACTTTTCTAGGTACTCAGTGACCATATTCAGGGGGGATGGAGAAGAGAGGTGTGATTCAAATGAAGAAAGGACAAGAGCCAGGGAAGATAAAAGATATGAAATGAAACAATGAATGCACAAGTAGTCAACCATGACTAGAGAGTGACAAGGCATGGAGAAGTAGGAGCCTGAAGGAAGAGTGGATCCAAGAGAGGTTTGGAACTGTGAGGGACAGTAGGGAAGAGGGCTTGCCCTGTGTGTGGGCAAACTGAGATGAAAGGAGCAATGGAAAGGGGACTGGACCTAGTTAGGGATAAAGACAGAAATAGAAAACCCATGGGGCAGGTTCCCGTGCTGCTCAGAAACTTCTGCTTGCAAATCTCATTGGCAAAATGTCTCAGTTCTTTAAAACATATAAAGCTGTACATACAAAATATGGAAAACAGTATTTGCACTGTTAAGCAACATAATTCAAATAATTTGTCTTGTGTGTAAATATACACAAGAATGACCCTTTAATTATATAAACAACTATATTGTTTATGTAACAACTTCACAGATTAGGTTCCTTTAGTGTGATTTCTTTCTCAGTATTATAGTTGATATATATTGTTATTTTGCTCCCTAGAAATTGCAGGAAGTTTATGTATGTATGTGTATATACATACGCAGACATACACATGTATATATTTATTCTGGGCCAAATGCCAAATTCTAAAAAATTCTTATTCTATTTTAGAGGGGAGGAGGTTGTTTGCATGATTTTAAAAGATTAAAAAGGATATTTTTTAAAGAAAAAGTAACTTTGACTAAAGCACTCAAACTGCCCTGCTTATAAAACATCAAACTGAAACACATGGGCTTTTATTCCTCTTTCATATGAATGGCAGGATTAAAGGTCCTAACGAAAAATTTCACAGAGATCTTGCCATTACTATTTCCAACAAAGTCTATCATCTTACCTAGTAGTTATTCTAGAACAGTGACTGACATCTAGATTTTTGGATATATATAGACATCTCTGCACAAAGTAGACACATTAAGCCCCCATAATAGGTGATACTTGGCTCTTGATTTTCCACTGCCTCAACTAGTTATTTACAATGTTAAAAATGGAAGCAGTGCAAAGCCAAGTGCTTTTTTTCACTTTAAGTGTTCAATACAGTCCCTTTACTGCACAGTAAAAGCTTCAGGTTCCTACGGAGAAACAACATTGGATTATCATTTGAACAGATATAATTACTACTATCAGCAACTTGAAGTCACTTTAATTCCAATACTACACCAATTTTATTTCTGACGGGAGGGGATAATTTTCTGAAACTTATTTAGCTTCTCTTGAGCATTATTTACAATTGTGACTATAATCTCATGTATGATTTAGTAAGAGAATGTTACCATGCTGAAGGAGAATTGGGAATAGGTATCTAGTACAGACCAAGGTGATGTGCAAAGGGGAAACAGTAACTGCCAACATGGGGTTGTGAAAAAGGTGGGGCTAGAAGAAAGCAGGAGATGCAGTGTGGAAAGAGGGCATGGCAGCTAGAGAAGAGGGGTTTTGGTAAGGTTGAAAAATGAGTTATTTATCTAATAAGGTTTTTATGTGTTTATATATTGAACTAATTGTAATAAGGATTCAGAAAGGCCAAAAGATTAGGACTAGTAGCCAGGAATAGGCAGTGGCAGAGAGCTGTGTGAAACAGTTGTGTACAAGAAAACTGAGGATAATAAAACTACATCAATGTTATATCGCTTCTCTTCACCTTTATCCATGCAGCATCTGCTCAGATACCAGTTCAGGGGCCCATCTTACAAGGCATCAGCAAACCATGCTTGTGGTAGTGGTGCAGCAAGAACTGAGACAAGCATAAAGCCAGGGCTCAATTCCATCACCTTCCCGTTCTGTATCAGTACTTTCCAAAGCTTTTAGCTGTTGCAAAATTAATGTTAATCCCCTTAATTCCATTTTTATTCCTTAACTAAAGATAGATTGGCACAGGAATTTTCTGGTGGCAAATTGGGGCCCATAATGTTTCAGACAAAGTCTACAAAACCAAGAACAAGTCTATGAAGCTGTCTCTAGACATGACTTACATCCAGACTTGTTCTGTTAGCAGAGGTGTTGCTGGCCATGGTATCAATCCCAATCCCTCCCTCAATATGATTTAATGATTTTTTTGAAGTTGCTTTTCTAAAAGACAGTTTGTTTCTTGGTCAGTATCTCTCTGCTTTGAATCAGCTTCAGCTTGGTAAATGCCACCTTGGACACTCACAGTATCTGCAGCTGTCTTCAGCATGAGCATAGAACGATAAAGCATAGGAGGATAAAGTATATATATGTTGTCCCCCCCTTTCATGATTTCATCTGTCCTCTTCAGGCTAGAGAAATAAAAGAATAATTATTGCTTTATTAAGTTTTATTAAAATAATACTTTTTTTTCCTCACAAATGATCTGGTAAGAATGGGGTTTGTGGGCGAGCTCACATTGGTGTTTGAGGTGTGTATGTGTCACTTTATGCTGCAGTCCCATGTCAGAAAATATTTGGGTAACTATTGTTAAAAGATTATGATTTTTTTTTGAGTTGCTTCCTAAATCAGAGCTATGAAATACAGATCAAAGATCCACGAAAAAGATATGGCCTCTTCTCCAGCATGTAAGAGTGCGGGAAGAGTGTGCCCGAGGGAGGTGAATCCTCCCCCTCTACTTCCCTTAGTGAGGCTACATCTGGAGTGCTGTGTCCAGTTCTGGGTCCCTCAATACAAGAAAGACAAGGAGAGGGTCCAGCAGAAGGCCACAAAGATAGTTAGAGGACTGAAGAATCTCTTTTATGAGGAGAGACTGTGGAAGCTGGGCCCGATGCATAGAAATATCTCAAAGGAAGTTGCCAAGAGGATGGTGCCAGACTCTTCCATGGTGCTCAGTGGCAGGACAAGGAGTGATGGCTATAAATTAAANAAGAGTGCGGGAAGAGTGTGCCCGAGGGAGGTGAATCCTCCCCCTCTACTTCCCTTAGTGAGGCTACATCTGGAGTGCTGTGTCCAGTTCTGGGTCCCTCAATACAAGAAAGACAAGGAGAGGGTCCAGCAGAAGGCCACAAAGATAGTTAGAGGACTGAAGCATCTCTTTTATGAGGAGAGACTGTGGAAGCTGGGCCCGATGCATAGAAATATCTCAAAGGAAGTTGCCAAGAGGATGGTGCCAGACTCTTCCATGGTGCTCAGTGGCAGGACAAGGAGTGATGGCTATAAATTAAACCACAAAAAGTTCCACCTCAACATGAAGAACTTCTTTATATTGAGGGTGGCAGAACACTGGAACAGGCTGCCCAGGGAGATTGTAAGAGTCTCCCTCCCAGCTGGATGCATTCCTGTGTAAGCTGTCTTGGCAGAGTGCTAGACTAGATGATCTACAGAGGTTCCTTCCAAACTTAACAATTCTGTAATTCTGTGGTTCTGTATGTAGTTCAAGTTTGGAAAAAGTGTGTGGTTCATTTTTCTTAGTTTTGGCAGTATCTTTCTCATGGATTATGGTTTAAAGGCTGAACCACAACCACCACCATCCTCCCCACCCAAAAAAGCCCCAAACCAACTGTTTTTTGATAGGTGGAAAACTTTTCTTTAAAGAGGAAAGATAGACAACAGATGAAAAAGTAGGACATTATTGGAGAGCTATGAAAGCTGTTTCTAAAAGGAGGAATAAAGAAATAATTATTCTGCCAGTGCATATATGGATATGAGTTTAATCTTTTTCATATTGGATTCTTTTTCCCAATAGCCTGATGAAGGTTTTGACATTTAAGCTGCAAAGATGAGAAAGCCAGATGCATCCTCAAACCTCAGCTTTCATACTACAGCTTCATACTGTGAGATTCCTTTTAGGCTAAATGAAATCACAGGCAAAAACTGGATTAATTTGAGAGTCTATCCTTTGCTGTGGTTAATCAAGTATTGCATTACAGTATTGCTAACAAGCTTTCTTCTCAACAGAATGTGTGTTGGACTCACTACAATGCTCTCCACTTGTAGAAGACTTCTATATCAAAGGGGCTTATGCTTGAATAGTGTTATGTCAGTGTGTCTTTCTTAAAGAATCTGCACCAGTGCTGCCTCACCTTGAGCAGTGTGTGCAGTTCAGGTCACCACAATATAAAAAGACATGAAGCTATTAGAGAGCATCCAAAGGAGGGTGTATTGGGTTTACACAGCCAAGCTTTGGTTATGGGGGGCTACAGGGGTGGCTTCTGTGAGAAGCTGCTAGAAGCTTCTTCCATGTCTGGCAGAACCAATCCCTAGTAGCTCCGAAGATGGACCTGCTGCTGGTCAAGGCTGGGCCAATTAGAAATGGTGGTAATATCTCTGTGATAACAGATTGAAGAGGAAAGAAAAAAAAAAAAAAGAGTTACTGTGCAGAAGTAGTTGCAGGCAGAGAAGAGTGGAGTGAGAATATGTGAGGGGAACAACTCTGCAGACATGAAGGCCAGTGGAGGAGGAGGAGGAGGTGCTCCAGGCACTGGAGCTGAGATTCCTCTGCAGCCTGTGATGAAGACCGTGGTGAAGCAGCTGTGCCCCTGCAGCCCATGGAGGTCCATTGGGATGCAGGGATCCACCTGCAGCCCATGGAGGAACCCATTGCAGAGCAGGTGAATGCCTCAGAGGAGGCTGTGACCCTGTGGGAGGCCTGTTGAGAGAGGAGCCCACCCTGGAGCAGCCTGTCCTTAAAGGACTGTACCCCATGGAAGAGTGACGCATGCTGCAGCAGTTGGGGGAGGACTGTTGCCTGTGGGATGGGCTCACATGGCAGCAGTTTGCATAGAGTTGCTGCTTGTGAGATGGACTCATGTTGGAGAAGTTCATGGAGAACTATTTTCCATGGGAGGAACCTCATGCTGTAGCAGGGGGAGGACTCCTCTGCCTGAGCAGCAGAAAAACTAATGGAACTGACCATAACCCCCATTCCCTGTCTCCCTGCCCTGCTGGGGAAGGAGGTAGAGCTGGGAAGGAAGGAGAGGTGGGGGGGAAGGTATTGTTAAGGTTTTATTTTACTTCCAGTTGTCCTACTCTGATCTTCTTAGTAATAAATTCAACTAATATCTTTAATTTGAGCCTGTTTTGGCCATGGTGGTATTTAGTGAGTGATCTCTCCCAGTCCTTGTCTCAACTCATGAACCCTTCATTATATTTTCTCTCCTCTGTCCATCTGCAGAGGGGAGTGAGAGAGTGGCTTTTGTGGGTACCTGGCATCAAGCTGGCATCAACCCACTACAGAGGGCCATGAGAATGGTGAAGGGCCTTGAGGGGAAGCTGTACGAGGAGTGGCTGAGGTCACTTGGTCTGTTCAGCCTGGAGAAGAAGGGAATGAGAAGAGACCTCACTGCGCTCTTCAACATCCTCACAAGGGGAAGTGGAGGGACAGGCACTGATCTCTTAACTCTCATGAATGGTGAGAAGACTTGAGGAAATTGCATGAAGCTAAGTGAGAGGGGGTTTAGGTTAGATATCCAGAAAGGGTTCTTCACTCAGAGGGTGGTTGGGCACTGGAACAGGCTCCCCAGGGAAGTGGTCACAGCACCAAGCCTGACAGATCTCAAGAAGTATTTGGACAACACTTTCAGGCACACGGTGTGACTCTTGGGGCTGTTCTGTACAGGGCCAGGAGTTGGACTTGATGATCCTCATGGGTCCCTTACAACTCACCTGATTTTATGAATCTCTCTTCAGTGTACTTATATATTCTGGAGTGTTTTACAAATGCAACATTCTTCTACTTCTGAGCCCTTCAGTTACCTGTAAGATGAAATGGAAAAATACGCAGTTGAGCCTAGCAATTTTACCTGACAGTGTGTATATGGAAGTAAAGAACGTGTTGCCAGTGGACTTTAAAGGATTGCATCAATTCCAGTGTGGAGCTTGGGCAGGATATCAGCAATGCTCTGTGGGAGACTTCCATTGTCCTCTGATAGCCCAAAAGGTAAAAAAATGTAACTCTGTAGATGCAAGAGTGCAGGCTGCTTTTTCACTGTGTTTCTCACTGTGAGAATAGATCACAGATGTTAATGTGTGCTTGCAAACGTGGGGTGGTGTTTAGCTTCTGAAACACCTATTCTCTTCCATATTTTTGTGTTTCTATCAGGTGCTCTTTCCAGTCTAGAAGATTATCCTCTTTCAAGTGTTTTTCTAATATTACCCCTTTGCAGGGGTAACAGTATCAGGAGATGGAGTTCAGGGCATTCATTCATTATGTATTTGCTGTTTTCTAGCAAAACCCAATAAAATAGCTCACTTCACAGAATCATGAAATCACAGAATCAGCTAGGTTGGAAAAGACCTTTGAGATCATCGAGTCCAACTTATGACCTAACACCACCTTGTCAACTAGNCTGTCCAGTCACTCTGTCCCCAGCCTGTAGCGCTGCAGGGGGTTGTTGTGGCCAAAGTGCAGGACCCAGCACTTGGTCTGTTAAACCTCATATCATTGGATTCAGCCTGTCCAGGTCCCTCTGCAGAGATCTCCTACCCTCCAGCAGATTGACATTCACACCCAACTTGGTGTCATCTGCAAATTTGCTAATGGTAGGCTCAATCCCTTCTCCAGATCATCATTTATAGATACTAAACAGGACTGGACCCAACACAGATCCCTGGGGGACCCCACTAGTGACTGGCCACCAACTGGAGGCAGCACCATTCACCACCGCTCTCTTGGCCTGGCCATCCAGCCAGTTCTTAACCCAGTGAAGGTCCGAGCCATGGGCTGCCAGCTTTTCCAGGATTACGCTAAAGGGTACTTCACTCCTATACCAAGGGAGACAGACCTAGAATGTAGAACGCCATAGTCCCATTGACTAATACAGAACCTTGTTCAAAACATGGGCTGTATGCATGGACACAGTTCTGATTTTGTTGCTAAACATGCCATAATCAATATTGCTAAACAAACCTTTATCATGAGACAGTCAGACCAAGTGTAAATACTAATTAAGGACTAATCCAAAAATCTATTAAAGTTTGTGGCAAGATTCAGTGTGCTTTGAACATGTCCCAAGGTAAAGAAATAATCACTATTTTATCCGAGTTCTGCCCCTACAGCAGAGAAAATTTCTTTGCTAATGAGGGACTAGTTTTGTTTACCTGAGTCCTCCCATGTTCCAAAACTCTCCTGTTTTTAGCTTGGTAGAAATAATGTTTACACAACAAGTATGAATTCACTGCGGAGAAGTAGAAGCAGAAAACCCTATTTTGCTGCATAAGGAATACCATAATAGAAACCTACTTGTATAAATAAAATACAGGGCAATTATCCAACTATACTATATTGTCAAGCTCAAAATCTGTTACACTTGTTTAAAAATGTCTGTGGAAAAAGGATGAAAGTCCTGGCTTTACTGAAGCCAACAGGGATTTTTCATTAACTGATATTGCTTAGAGAGTTTATGGTAGTTATGGGTACAGAAAGTTTGTGCTGGAGACAAAACAATTCCAAATCTGCTCTGAATGATCTTGATGAACAGAGATTAAGGAAAAAAATCTAACTTCCAAAAGCTATGCATTGACTAATACCCAATGTACCTTGAAGGAAGTTAAAAAACCCCAATAGCTCCAAAACCTACATGCTCATTCTCAGTTCTTCAAAGAACCTCATCTTCCAAGGATGAATATCTTTTTATTACTCCCTTTTGCTTTCTCGTAGTACCTACATTTTGCTGTAACCATTCACTGCTTCAGGAGCAACAAGAACTTCGAAAACAAGATACTTGCTAATTAAATATTCATGACAATATTCAATACAGCATTTTTGTGCTTTATGTAATATTTTAGTATCACTACACACATTTTCTTGAAATGTGTACATTACGACCCTCTGATACTTAAAAATTACTATGGCAGCAATCTTCAAATTATATACTGTCAGGATCAAATGAGTCCGCTTCAATAATGTTCTAGTCACAATAGCTTTGAGCCCTGCTTGTATGGGAAAAGCCCTGCTGAAGTCAGTTTTGCCCTTAAAGTTCAGAGTATGCTGCAGTCCTTTGCTGGAGTATGGCCTAACCTCTGAATGGGTAAATGAGGTCAGTGTGGGATTCTTCCATGGTAGTCTTCTCTTCCTGCTCCCCAGGCTGTGGGTATGCAATTGTCCTTATCAACTTGAATATACCTTTGTGGTTAGTGTCAAGTTGTCCAAATGTCATCTGATTAGTTTAAACACAAATATCATATAGGAATATGGACAAATGATGCATTAATTTCTAAATAACATCCAAGAGATTTACTTCTGTTTATCCGTTTCTGCTACACAACCTATGCAATCTAAAAGCTATGGGTTCATATAAGATGCTGGCTGTATATAAGCCCCCAGTCAGACACATGGATTTCAGGATGCTTGCAATCCTCGCTTAAGTATAACATAATTGGACCTTAATATGTTGATTCAGTTCCTCTGAAGAAAAAGATTTAATGCATTTTGTTTTTTTTAACTTCTCAGAAGTTAGCCATTTTCATCTGATAAAATATTGTTGCTGTACAAATAGGAATTAGCACTTATCCCAGTTGTTAGGAATTAATGTAGAGTTAATATTACCTGAAAGGATTTTAGATTGTTACAAGTATTTCCTAAATTTAAATTGTTACAAGTATCTCATAAATGAGTATTGGGGGTTAGGATTTTTCCTTTTGTTTCTTTCCCTCATGGAATTTTGTCCCATATGTTGCTAGGAAACAATAACTACCGATACTTAAGAAAACAAAGATGAAGCCGGGTGTCACACCATTGCACTGAAATGGCCCTGGCTGGGGTTGGGTTGCAACTGATAACGCAATAGAAAAGGTGAGTGGGCTATCTGGGAGGTTTAGGGCTGGGTTTTTGGTCAGTCCAGTTTCTGGGTTTGGAGGAGGAAGCAGCTGTTTGCTGTTTTCCCTGTCGCCTGACCGCTCAGAACCAGCGCATATGGTGCCGAAACATCAGGACCAGCTCCTGCTGGACCCTCTGCCCGTGACACATTGCCACGGCCAGTCCAGTGTGTTGGATTCCGAGATCCCGG
>VZRS01000478.1:51914-69536 GCA_013398055.1 Ifrita kowaldi | reverse complement strand
TGGACAAATGATGCATTAATTTCTAAATAACATCCAAGAGATTTACTTCTGTTTATCCGTTTCTGCTACACAACCTATGCAATCTAAAAGCTATGGGTTCATATAAGATGCTGGCTGTATATAAGCCCCCAGTCAGACACATGGATTTCAGGATGCTTGCAATCCTCGCTTAAGTATAACATAATTGGACCTTAATATGTTGATTCAGTTCCTCTGAAGAAAAAGATTTAATGCATTTTGTTTTTTTTAACTTCTCAGAAGTTAGCCATTTTCATCTGATAAAATATTGTTGCTGTACAAATAGGAATTAGCACTTATCCCAGTTGTTAGGAATTAATGTAGAGTTAATATTACCTGAAAGGATTTTAGATTGTTACAAGTATTTCCTAAATTTAAATTGTTACAAGTATCTCATATATGAGTATTGGGGGTTAGGATTTTTCCTTTTGTTTCTTTCCCTCATGGAATTTTGTCCCATATGTTGCTAGGAAACAATAACTACCGATACTTAAGAAAACAAAGATGAAGCCGGGTGTCACACCATTGCACTGAAATGGCCCTGGCTGGGGGTGGGTTGCAACTGATAACGCAATAGAAAAGGTGAGTGGGCTATCTGGGAGGTTTAGGGCTGGGTTTTTGGTCAGTCCAGTTTCTGGGTTTGGAGGAGGAAGCAGCTGTTTGCTGTTTTCCCTGTCGCCTGACCGCTCAGAACCAGCGCATATGGTGCCGAAACATCAGGACCAGCTCCTGCTGGACCCTCTGCCCGTGACACATTGCCACGGCCAGTCCAGTGTGTTGGATTCCGAGATCCCGGTGTGCTGTGATTTTCCTGCACTGCAAGTCTGCTTAATTCTTTTTTTGTTTCCCAGCTGTCTGGGGCGGGGGGGGGTCCTGGAACTGATGTGTGGGGTGTGACCGTACGGGGCCACCTCTGCGCAGTAACCTGGCAATTGTGACCAGCTGCCACCCATGACTTCCCGTATCAGCCAAGCCTCCATTAACTGCGTGGTCTCCGAGCTTGCACCACAGCGCCCCCTGCAGCCGCGGGGAATCATCGCACCCTCCCTGCCTGGCCGGGAGCCACCAGCGCCCCTGCCGGCTGTGGCTGTAAGTACAGCAAGGGGGAAAGTGCTTAAAGAGCAAGAAGAGACTGTCTATTGGGTTTTCTGGGTTTTTTTGTTTGTTGTTGCTGCCATTGTTGCTGTTTGTTTGCCTTGTTATACATACACATACTAGTAAAGAACTGTTATTCCTTTTCCCATGTCTTTGCCTGAAAGCCCCTTAATTTCAAAGTTATAATAATTCGGAAGGAAGGGGGTCATATTCTCCATTCCAAGGGATGTTCCCACCTTCCTTGGCAGACACCTGTGTTTCAAACCAAGACAATGAGAAACTTAAATAACTTTTAAATTCTTGGATTTGGAGAGCAACGCAAAACCGCGTTTGGTAATTGGAGGGATGTTGTACCTTGTACAATTATATATTTTAATGGAAGAATTGCCTGACACTCCTCCATCCACATAATTTAGGGAAACTTTTAAAGAATTTTCAGTTTTTCAGATGTACTTGCATGTTTTATGAATCCCATAATTGTCAGTCTGTGGGTTTCTTCCTCCTGGTTAGACTTTTAAAATTTGTCTGTGTCTTCTGATGCTTAATTTCTCATTTGGCATATACCTACTCTGACTTAGGCATTTAAAAATTATATGTCAAAGTCTGAGGCAGTCACTCTAAAGCCTATTTTCCCTCTAAGTACAATAAAGGAAGGCAAGTACTGTGAGCTACACTGGAAAGTCTTACTAAACTCTTGTAAATAATTCTGAAGTAAGGAAATATGAACTGTGCCTTTCATTATACAGCAATTAAAAGCAAATAATTTCTTAAAAAAGATTTTTAAAAATTCTTGCTGGAGTTTAACTCTGACAAATGAATTGTAAATTGCAAATGAAAAAGCCTGCAATTTTGGCTCGCTAAAAAAAGTGTTCTAAGCAATGTACCAAGGCTGAGGGTTGGAAATGCTCCAACTGTCCTCCAACAGAGGAGGAGAAGGATGTGTCTAATAGCATAGCTCATTTCTAGAAAATATTCAAGAGGTTTTTTCTGCATATGAAATACTATCTTGATTTTTTTTCCTGAATCATCTGGTATGTGAGGATATATGTTTTCCTCAAAAAAAGTTTTTAAAAATACCATGAAATTAGAACACGTACTGACAGTCATGTAATTCTTATGTGAGTTGAATAACAATTGGGAAGGAAAAAGCATCTTGCATAAAACCTTCCACTTTTATAGAGCTTTTGCCCTCAAATATTACTTCATAATAATATATAATCACATCTGTCTTGGTTTAATACAATTTAAGAGACGAACACTCTAAAATGGGTTACCTCCCCATTAGTTTTAACCTATCCCTTTCCACCAATAAGGAGAGGCAGGTATGAGTAGATAGAAGTGAAGAAATAGCAGTTTACTAAAAGATGAAACAGCAACAGGCAAAAAATAACAGTATATTATCACTAGCTAGAGAATAGCTAAATCTCTCAGTCCCCAGGAACAAAGAGAAAACTAAAATGGCAGAGAACGCTGTTGTGGTTTCACACTGGCCAAATGCCAAGCACCCATGAAAGCCGTTTGCTCACCCTCCCTTGCTGTCATCTGGGCAGAGGAGAGGGAAAAAATTAACGAAGGGCTCATGAGTTCAGATGAGGACTGGGAGAAAACACTCTAAGGTCAAAACAGGTTCAAATTTAAAGGTATAACGTAAATTTATTATTAACAGAGTCAGAGGAGGATAATGAGAAGTAAAATAAGCTTTTAAAACACCTTTTTCCCCCCAGCCCCTCCGTCCTTCCCACCGACAGTCCAGGGAGACAGGGCATGGGGGTTTTGGTCAGTTTGTCACTTGAGATCTTTTTCTGTTCGCTCAGGGAGAGGAGTCTTTCCTCTGCTATGCCGTGGGGTCCCTCCCATGGGAGACAGTTCTCCGTGAACTTCTCCAGCATGGCTCCAATCTCACAAGCAGCAGTCCTGCCAAAACTGCTGCAATGTGAGTCCCTCCCATGGGCAGTCTTCCCAAAACTGCTGCGATGTGGGTCACTCTTCCATGGGGTGCAGTCTTCTAAGGATAAGCTGCTCTAGTTTGGAAGCAAGGGCCCTCTTTCACTGTCTCTGGAAGCAGGGGCCCTCTCTCTCCATTCAGGTCTCCCACTGTATCACAGCTTTCTCTGGCATCCACCTGCTCTGGTGTAAGCACTTTTCACATGGGCTGTGAGTGAATCTCTGCATCCCCCGTGGACTTTATGGGTTGCAGGGGGAGAGCTTGCTTCCTTATAGTCCTCACCATGGTCTGTAGAAGAATCTCGGCTCTGGTGCTTGGAGCATCTCCTCCCCACCTTTTTCCACTGACCTTGGTGTCACCACGTTGTTCTCCCTCACAGGTCCTCACTTCTTCCTCTTCTCTGATTAGAGAAAAACTGCTGCCTGTAGGTATTATTGCAAACAAGTTCCACCAATTCAAAGGTTCTTGCAGCATCCCGCAGTGTAGAGAGGTTGATGTCATCTAGGTTGTGCGCTGGGGAATTGCTCACCATGTTTCCGCTGCCAACTACATGGCCCCCACTGCCACTGCACAGGCAGTGGC
This sequence comes from Ifrita kowaldi, assembly GCA_013398055.1. Taxonomy (NCBI): domain Eukaryota; kingdom Metazoa; phylum Chordata; class Aves; order Passeriformes; family Cinclosomatidae; genus Ifrita; species Ifrita kowaldi. Next base: position 65,896 of record VZRS01000478.1, on the reverse strand, counting down.
GTCTGCCGGGGCTCTGGTGCTATTTAATGCCTCTCTTCATGTGGGGTGCCAGGAAGGAGAAGCTGCCACTGCCACCCCTGCCCTTCTGCCCGCGGTGCGGCTGGCTAGGGGTGGCCAGGCAGGCAAGGCTCGCCGAGGGCCACACCAAGATGGTGGCGGCTGCAGTGCCTTGCGGAAAAAACTGCACCTACACTGTTTGGATTTTCTTCTTAAATATGTCATCACAGAGGCGTTACCAACCTTTCTAACTGGGCCAGCAGCATGTCCATCTTCAGAGCCATCAGAGATTGGCTCTGTCAGACACGGTGGAAGCTTCCAGCAGCTTCTCACAGAAGCCACTTCTGTGGTCCTTCCCCACTACCAACAAAACCAGGCCGTGCCAAATCAACACAAACCCCCACCCCCAAGATTGGATCCTCTACAGACAACTGTGTTTGGGGAGACAAAGGGAAAGACAGTAGCAGGCTTTCCAACTCTCCCGACTATATGTGGAGGTAGAGAACAAGGAGAAAAACAGCAACACAGAAACTGAAACTCCTTGATCACAAAAACTCCCTCTTCCCCAAACAATAACCAGCAGGAAACAAGGACAAAACAAAAAGAAAACTTGGAGTCCAAACCAGTCAAATGTCCCCTCAGTCTCCCTGGCAGTGGCAGCTCCGTCGACAAAGGCAGCTGACACATTCTGGCAGCTGGAACTTGGGAACTGAAGAACCTGATCAACCTCAGCTGGCTAGTTCCAGATAGTGTCAGCTCTGCAGCCTCCAAACCATTGGTGTTGGTGCTACTGTCTCAGGTCCCTTTTCCGATGAGAGTGAGGAAGGAAGACAGACTCCTGAGCACTGAAGAGTGGTGGCCCAACCTTGACTGGCTCTAATATAGCTCTATGGAGAGGTGTTGCAAAATTCCCTCCGAAACTGTTTTGAATTGTGAAATGCAGCTTCTCAGGTTGCTGCTGTTGCCATGTGGAAACCCATCTGAAGAAACCCCCTCCAAAAGCCAGAGAGAAACAAAAGATAAAAATTCTTCAAGTTAAAAATTACCAACCCTAAACAGGTTTTTTTGTAGACAGTACTTGGTTTGATAAACTTCACAGTAAAAAGTTTAAATTCTCTGTTTGTTGTTCTTCACATTTCCAGTTATTGTCCATAAAAAAATTTACCAGCATGAAGAGGGCCTGGATGTGCCGATATGTTTACATCTAGCTCTTATTATTTATAGCTGCCCTCTTTGCTTTCCACTGGCTGTCCAGTGCCACACATTAAATAGCCAGAGAAGCTGTGAGTTTCAAAGGGAACCAATGTAGCATCAATGCTATACCAGGGAAGTTGGAGATGGAAGCTCACAGGAGAACCAATGTGTACCCAGGTGAGACTCGGAGCAGTAGTCCCAATATCAATCACCTCATGGTGATACATATGAAAGTTGTGCCTGTATAAGTGACCTCATGTTGGAAGCATGCCTCCAACCCAGGTTCCACAGGAGGAGGTGATGTTTCTGCTGGGTGGAGAAGGATGCTTGGCCATCTTTCTCCCTTCATTTGCTCCCCACAGTGCTAATCACACTGGTGTTACTTTTTGGTGTACATCTCTAGTGTCTATCTTCTTGCTGTGTAATGGGGGTTTTCAACAAATGACAAAAATGCAGCTGCTAGAGATCTGCTATTTTGCCATGTTATTTCTAATGGTGTAGCTACAAGCAAAAGTTAGGGTCCAACTTGCTAATATGAAGTAGCTGTATTGTAACTGAAAATTGCTGGGTTTAGTTTTCGAAGCTGAAACTAATTGCTATGCAGAAGAGTCTTCTCTCTGATTCAATACCTTCATATTTAATGTCACTTTGCAGGGTTAAGTGGAAGACCCAGTCCACGTAGACTTTGTAGTCATCCTTCACATGAGAATGAGTTAAATTCCATGCCTTTTTTTGAGATATGTGTTCAAGTCCAGTACTTAGCAGGACAAAGTTGAAGTAAATGCACACCTGTTTAGTTGTCAACTGATAATGATTACAATTTCTCAGTGATTTTTACAGTATTGTCACTATATATTGGCTCCCGAAGTTCTTCAAAGTCTAACAAAAATCCATCTAACCAAGAGGTTCAGTTCAAGTCAGTAGCCCACATGTTACATTATATGTTTAAAAGATGGTTGCTGCAGAGATGAACATAGACACAGAAAAACACAGACAGACCCTTCTGTCCAAAGCCCAAGCATCTCAGTTTATGTAAGGAACTCCTGTCTTGTCCTGAGGTGGGATTAATTAAAACCTTGGATGTCAGTATGACACAAATAGCAAACATATTGTCTGACTAGGAAGGATACTTACTGTCAAGTGACAGACTCATCTGAAGGGAGTTCCCTTGCCAAAAGAAAAGCCCTCAACATGGGTCTGAATACATGCATTTTTTTTGTCTCCTGTTGGGATCTTGAAGTACAGATGGCCTCTTGTGGCCAAATGTTGCTTAAAGTCTCATATGTAGAAAAAAACAAAGCAAACTTTCTGAATATTTTCCTGTAATTAATTTTGTGAACAAGAAACCTGCATAGCACATAGGCTGGGGCAGTTGAAGCTTCACTGTTTGGGAGCAGATGGTGTTCAGTTCTGGGAAGGGGAACACCTGAGTGCCTTTTATTAAACAAAGCTATTGGGAAGTGGATCTGAGAGGTACTGTTAGGACACGTGAAATGGTGTTTGCTGGATTATTGCAGGAGAAAAGGAGGGGTAAGAATCAGAGCTACAAGATGGGGAGATCTGCCAGCCCATGCTGTAGTTACGTGGCTGCTATAGGATGCCCTGTGGTTGCCTGTGTAGTGCCACATGTTCACCTTTGGTGCTTGGCCCAGTCATCACTGGTGCCAGCAGGTTGCTTGCTGTGGTCACCCTGGGACTGTGCCTTCCCATACTGGTTCCTTGATGCAGCCCCTTACTGCTCCCTGTGCCATCTCTTCTGTTGTCACTTTTTTAAAAGGTTTAAAAAAAAATAAAAGCCCTCTTCAATTCATTCGTCTGTTTGCTTCTGCTAGGCTGCTCTCTAGGAGCGCAAAGTGTCCACATTTTTAGCTTCTGCTAATATCATGTTTGAGATGATGGAACCAGGCTAAAACATGATGATGCTTATTGGAGGACTTACCTTTTACTGGCTGGTAACTTGTGTTTTCTTCTGCATGTGAACTGAGAGAGTTTTCTGTTTGGCCATGAAGAATTATAGAAATCATACTTGTAGGCACAGCGCAAACAGTGATGCTATAACCATTTGTAAACAAAAGGTCTGCAGTGGGGTTAATTCCATTATTGCTATACAGTGCTGCTTACATCAGCCCATGCCATGGGTCTAGGGAGCCCTATCCTTGTTAGAGTGTTACACTGACCTTGAGCCTGTGTAACCTACAGTTAGTAGTTTACTTGTGCTGTAGAGCACTTAAGGAACTGTATAAAATTCATGTCCATTTCCTGTCTTTTTATCATATTAAAATATAAATGTGGATTGACTGGATCCCAACGATATTATGTCTGCTGCATGCTATTAATTTCCAAATACACTTTTCTCCTGGGATTCTTCTGTGCATAACTGGAAAGAACAGACAATGGCGTAAACTAGGCCTTCTCTTATTCTCTTTGAGCTGTTTCTTTCCATCTTTTCTCACAGGACTGCAGTAAGTTCAAGCTAAGTATCTTCATAAAGTGGTGGTGGGATAGAGTAGGAGAACAGCATGGTACTAAAGTAGGGGACTTTAAATCATATTTTCTATCATAAAGTCTCTAACAAGAGCTGCACTGTATTAAGATTGCTAGGGTTACTATAAAAACTATTTAATAATATGGTACCTGAACAACTGAAAACCATTAAGGTCTTTAAAACATGGCAGCAAAACTGTCCTGTGCAGTGGCATGTTAAGCAGGACTGGTGTCTGAAGCGCTCTCCCACTATGCACCAGTTCAAAGGGAACAGGGCTTGTTCGAAAGATGATGGTTGCTATCAGAAGAGCTCGAGAAGAGATGCCTGCAGATAGCACAGGCAGGGCTGAGGTGAAATGATTAAAGGAGAATGCTTGAATTTTATTTCACCATGAACTTTTTCTCACCATGCATGCTAATTATACTCATTAATGAGAGAAAAGTTTTCTTTAGTGGTATCTCCATTGCACTCGGACAAAGAAAAAGATATCTGCTGGCAAGATCTTCTTTGTTGTCTTATCTGTTGAGCAGAATGTTCCAAAGTGCAGAGGTGCAGGTGTCTGTGCTCACACCACCAGTCTCTCCATCATTGCTGTCCCCTTTCAGAGAAAGAATCCCAATTCTTGATGTTTGTCCATCTTTGTTCGTGCAGAAGAGACTCAAGGTGAGTGAGAGAACAAATCCTGTAAGGCAATTCTGTCACTCACCTCATCTTCATAATCTTTCCTTAGCTCCCTCTGCCTTCTAACCCTGCTATTGATCGTGTCATAGGCTACAGTAGTCCAAGGCAGGGGGCTGAAAACCTTTCCGAACAGCAGTTGCCAGTCTGCCTGTTGCAGCTTGAAGAAGAAAAGCATGCTGTGAAAACAATCAGTGCATTTGCTTTAGATCTAAGTGATTCCAACTAGGTCAATGCTTCATGCTGATGTGTTGAAAACATTTAAAAAATTTCTCGGAGTTTGATTTCAACTGAAACATTTCATCATGTGTCTGACTCTCTGAAGTTGTTATTTCTCACTAATGTAGCAGACAACAGGGTTTTTTTTCCACCCTAGCAAAAAGCAATAGGGAAACTGGGCCTTTTGTCCAGGTAGGTTTTATTTGAACGATTTTATGGGAGGGGGAGGTTGGTTGGGTTTTTTTATAAACTAAGGCTCTTGCAAATTGACTTTAGAGGAGTACCAGTTTATTTCAGGAAAGGAAAAAGAGGTAATCACAGTTTTACAGAGTGCAAATGAGAGTATAGCTTTATTTAAACTTTTTCCCCTGTACTTGAATTTTCCTTCAAAGGCAGGATAGTTCATTCATAAATACATGAAGAATATTTTATTTTCTTAAAAGCATGTGATGCTTTTTTATAATGAGTTTGCCCTCAATATAATTGGCCTGATTCTCTCTTGGTTTGAGATGACAGCAAATGAAACATTGCAAAAGGAAACTATTCTCATCCAAATTAGCCTTCATTCAGCTTCCAGGAGTGGCATGAACCCATGATAACATTTTTCTATGGCAGATTGTGGCACAATTGGTTTCCAAACTTATTGAAAAAGAACACAGAAAACCAGAATTTGCTCTAGACTGTCTTACTATTTGGTTTGGTTTGCACATGCTCTGCAGCCTCTAGGGTCTATGAGAAGCTAAACTGAGCAGAAACTACAGGACTGCAGTCCTAGTTTTGAGCTGGCTGTTCAGTGGTTTTGTGTGGGAGCCAATCAGTAGGACCTCACCTCTGATTCTGCTCCACTGCACTTTCAAGCATACTCCTCTTGTTTTATGTGCCCTTTTCAATAACAAGTACTTACCAGTGCCTGTTGGTCTCTTTGGGATACCTTTTAATTATACAGCATATAAATATATATTAAATGTGTGTTGGAATTTCTCTTCCCCCAAGAAAATGAAGTCACCTCTGTGCTGTTGCCATTTTTGCTGCTTGCCTCAAAAAACACAAAGAACATTTTTGTGCTGCTTCAACAGGAAATAGTGAGGAAGTACTTGCCTTGAGGTATTTCATTGAGTTTCAGAATACCAGCAGATAGAGATGTTGCAAAAAAATAGATATTTTTTAGAAGAAAATAATAATAATAATAAAAACCTTTGAGAGCTGTATTTATCTGTGGAGAGGAATTTCCATCCCCCCTGAACTAAGCCTTTGCAAATGCAGTGTATAGTATACATGGCACTAATGGATTTCATACTTCAGCATTTATTTCACCAAATATCATGCAGGGAACAATAGTTGTCATTTAAGCAGCTGTAGTTTGCAACTGTGTAAGTCCTAGACATTAAAACTAGATGAGCCAGTGTAGAAGTGTGTGTGAGAAATTCTGTAGTTGTAGTGGCATTCTTTCATTCATTCATTATTAAAATTATCCATCAGGGTGTTGCAAAAGTGCAAGTTATGATTTAAATGTACTACTAAGAATCCTGTTTATAAAGAGTGTATACACTTAATTTATATATGCAAGATCATGGTTTAATTAGATAATTGATTTTTTCTCCCCAGAGGAGTGGGTAGAATCTAGAGAAGGATAAACTTCGATTTGGTTTAAGAAGCTTATACCTGACAGAAATGTAGTTAGATCAGACTCTTCTGCTGTGATCTACCATTGCTGCTGAGCAAGGATGAAAAGTTTCTTTCCAATAATAGGCTCTCCTTTTGGGACTTGTTCCACTGGACCATATGTTTGAAAGCAGGGGGAGGGTTGTTTTAATAATGAGTTCTCGGTGGTCCAAACGAGTTCCTTCTACTGGCATGGGTTTATATTTTTAAGTTGCAGTGGTTCCCATAACATTGGAACTGGTTAGGAATTCATTACAGCATCCGTTTGTAAATATAAAGCCTGTTCAAGCAGAGGACATTGATGCTGAAATGCTCAATTTCTCCATGGATTTCAGAGAACATGAATTAATTTGTGCTTGGGTTAGTCTCTTTGGTGGATTAGTGAGGAAGTAGTTAAGGGTGATTTAAAAATGATTTTATAAATTCTATTGTTCCTCTGCCTCTTACAAAGACTTCTTCAAACCACTTCCAGTGTAAACTTTTCACCCTCCCTCAACTGTAAACAAAAATAGTATTCAAAATCTCTACCCCAAAAGGAATTCAACCCAAACTCACGGTGCTTCCCACATACGTTGTAACCTTCCCCTACCTTTCTTGATACAGCTTTTTAAGCCTAGGGTTTTACACAGCATTAGCCATAATTGGAATTGACACCAGAAAACTACAGAAGGCAATTCACTTAATCTAAGTTTGTTGTGAAACTGAAAACAGAGTTCTGCCTGAATTCTCTGTAGATTTCCTGGCAGGAAGCATTCTGTCATTTTCAGGTGAAATTTGTTCACAAGGACCTTAAAGAAAAGGGTCTTGCTTTGATCTGACTCCTACAGAAGTCAGTGAAAGAGACTCCACTGATTATAACGACCATTGGGAAACTGTCTTATCCAGAGCTACATGTAGACTTCTGTTTCTGGACAATTGCTTTTCCTCAGTAACAGTCCAAGGAGAGATTGATGTAACTACACGGGGAAGACAGTGGTAAGAGGGAGCTCATCCCAAAGAGCAACTGAACAAAGAGGGAGTGGAACATGAGAATTGCTATGCTTTGTTACTGCTCATGTGCTGAACTGATAGGTTCAAGTAAGTCAGCCATATACTGAATTAGAAGAAAAAGGCAAACGGAGAACAGACCTGTTAGATACAGCTAGCTGTAGGGCTCATCTTTCTGTAATATTTGTGTCTTTAAATGCTGTTTGTGCTCAGATGCTTTTACTACTATAAAAATAGTATATCAATTTTTCCAGGGGAGACAAGCTTGCATATCACCGTCCAACAACTACCTGTACCTCTGCCCTGTTACTTTCTTCCAATAGTCTACTTTGTGTGATAGTAATACAGTTTAAATTGCTTCAGATCTTTTATGTACCAAGGTCCAAATACTAATGACATGTATCCCATAAATTTTAAATGATTTCAACAGGGTTGTCTAGCTACACTGTCACCCAGACCATGTACCTATGTCAGTTTCTCCATTACAGAAATTTCACAGTGTAGCCCTGAGTGATAATTGAACCAGATAGATACTAAACAAGAAGAGGACCTTATATTTAGATTATGCTCCACTAGCTTTCAGATTTAACTAGGTTGCTTGCGACTATCATGAGGGCTAATACCTCAGTCAAGGACATTGCACCCAAAATGGTAGCACCCAAAATGGTAGCCACCTTCAAAATCCTAGGCTAACAAGTGCATGGGGCTTCTATGATCTCTAAACAAAAAATGAAAATTAAAAATGTGACAGGGACCTGTGGTTAAGAGGCTGTTCCAATTGTCAGCGGGGGGGTAATATAGCAATGGAAAGGAAGGCATTAGTAGAGCAGTTTTATGCTTGCCACCCTTGCAGACACCAATTGATAAGCTCTGACTTGGGTGTCTGACAGTGGAAAGCTCTCTTGGGCACTCTTCCCATGGACTTAAGACATATATACTGAGACCTTTAACTCCAGTGACTCCAGGCTATCAAGCAGACTAGTTAGTGCATGGTCAAAAAGTTTTTATGCCCCCAATACACTAGAGTCAATACTGCAAAACTGTCTTAGCAGGATTAGCAGCTACACTCTACTTCCCACTCCCCCAAACCCCCAACTTGTCTCTGCTTTTCTTTTTCCACCCAGCCTGCCAAGCTGCAGGTTTCTTTTTCTGAAACATATATTTCTTTGGAAAAAGTTGATATAAAGGGGGAAAATAATTTTCTTTATCCTTTAATCCTTTATTCTCTTTGCTTTCAAAAGTTTATTTACTTCCTACACTTGGCCATCTTGAGCTTCTGCTTCTCTGCTGTGTCAAGACTTGCTTAAAGCTTGAAGGTTTTTTAGGCTTGACCAAGCATTGACAGCACTATCACAGGAGCTAATGCTAGAGTCTGCCAGTGTGATGGATTAAGTAAACTTATTGAAATCTTTTTTCTTTAACACTAAAAGATGCCAAGGGCTGTTTCTGTTCTTGTACTTTGTGTGAAACACCCACAGACATTAATGGGAGTCCCATGTGTAGAACTAGAGTAGAACACCGCCCTTAATATTTAAAAAACTTGTCAACGTTGTGCATGAAGTAATCTGGAGGTGTGTTGTGATGCTGCTTTGCTCTGCAAAGGCCATTCTTCTTACACATTCCCTACCTTTTAAAGACACTTGCATGAACTGCATGGCTGATAGCACCAGCTTTACGTAACTTTTTCCCTTTCTAAAAATATTTTAAGACATGCAATTCCGTTTTTATGTGATCTGCCTGCTTTGCTCGGTCAATAAAATATACTTGATCTGTTTCAGTTTGGTTCATAAACAGTCTTGTTTTCTGATTTTGCCATGCTGTTACTCTCTAAACGAAGAGGAGGAAAGAAAAATCTTAATAGAGAAGCCATTTCCAATGACCTATACATTCTTTTTAGTGTTTGTAAAAATGTCTAATCTTTCATTCTCTTGTTCTTGAGTACCTTGCTCTAATGCGGTGGTGCTATGCAAGGTAGCTAAAGAAAGTTAAATTATTTATGTTACTAAAAAGAGTTCACCACCAGTCTCATTCCTATTTCAAATGTACACCATGCTTATTTTGTTAGAACTAGGACTGTAGCTCAGTAGGGCCACCAAATTGTCACAGGTGGCCTTGGTAGGTTAACACTTTCTGCTTAGAGAGCCAGCTGCAAAGGGGGTTTCTTTGTTTTCCCATAAAGACTTTCTCTCACCAACCTCTTGCTCCTCCTCAGTCATGGCTCTTGAAATTCTTTAGCTGAAAATGACTGTTTCAGCCCACAAAGGTCTTTGGTGGCTTTTTGGCAGGAAGGGTAGAGCTGGTGACATACTAACAAACACTTTCTGAAGATTTTGGTTATAATGCTAGAAGACTAGGGAAGAAATGAAGAGAGATGAGGAAAGAAGGGATTAGGTAACTCCTTCTGTGTTTTGAAGATAATTTGGCTAATCAACTAAAAAAGACAAAGATGGTGACTTCCAGTATAAAATGCTTATGAATATGGTATTCATTTACCATCATCTTAGGCTTTCACAAATGTGACTAGCAAGTTTGCTTATTGTGAAGTATTGTGGAAGCTCTGACAGTATTTTTACTAAAATAAGAATGTTAGTTCTTGTGAAAAAATCCTAAGGATGCTGTCCAAATCTGCATATAGGGTACAGTAAAATTGCTTATACTTATGTCAGTGACCTGGATCATGACCTAGATGTTCACATGCAGTCAATGTTCATGCAGAAGTCTACTGAAATTAATATGAATAGCTTTTGTGCTTTACAGTGCTGTGGCCTGCTTTGCAAAAATGCACTGGCATCTACAATTCTGAGGGATTTTTAAAGGTGTCTTACCAGAGGACCTGCCTCCTGTGCTATTACTTACAGTTTTACATTTCTGATATTTCTAAACCAGATCACCTGTGTAAGCAACTGAGAGAAGGGTGAAGCGCATCCACTTAAAATGGTATACATGGGCTTAAGTATTGTGACATTTTCTTGGTATGTTTACTGATGTACTATGTTAATGGTTAGTTAACCAATCCTGAGGGTGACTACAGAAGGCAGATGATACAAACAAGTGACACCAGCATTTAACAGAGCAGACTTGCCAGAAACTGATCGAAACCTAAGTCTCCTTCCCAGACTCTTCACCTTAAAATTGTTCTTCACATTTACAGAAATTACTGCAGTAAGGTGACAGTAACACTGCACTGAAAGTGTGTGGTAATTTTAATTTTTTCTTTATTATGAATTAAAGAATGGAAGGCTTACTAGGTCATCCAAAGCAGACTTTGTCCTGCAGATTTCAAGATGTCCATTTGCAAAATGTATAATGAAAGAACATGGAAACGACATTTCTCCGTTCTTATTCTGCTTCACTGTGCTCACAGCTGAAATTAGTTCTCTCCAAGACAGGTTCTCTCTTTTCCTCTGTTCTTCCCTCCGTATCCTCCTAAACACAGCTTAGCTGTGTGAGGCTTATTTTCCTCATCTGTTGCCCTATTTGGTTCCCCCATGCAGCATTTTTAGTCTCCTCTTCTGTTAGATAAGGCACAGGAAAACTTGAAGCCCAATGAAACAAGGTAAATTTTCTTTACTAGTCTTTATGTAGGTAAAAAAAAAATAGTTATTTTTATTGTTCTTTCCTTCCCTTGCTACTGTCCAATGGGGAAGAAAAATATTAAAAATTCACAAAATCAGAGGGGCTGAGGCTGGAAGGGTCATGGAGGCTCTGGAGGCTCTGGAGGTCATGTAGTCCATACCTCCTGCTCAAGGAGGACCACCTAGACCATGTCCAGATGGCTATTGAATATCTCCAAGGAAAGAGGTTGCACAGCTTTTTAGAGCAACCTGTGCCAGTGCTTGGTCATTGAAAAAATATTTCCTGATGTTCAGAGGGAACCTCCTGTATTTCAGTGCATGATCCTTGCCCAGTCACCGGGCCCTACTGAAAAGAGCCTGTCTCTGCCTTTTTTGCTGCAAGAACTCATTGATTGTTCACATTCAACTTGGTGTCCATCAGAACTCCAGGTCCTTTTCTGCCAACTTACTTTCCAGATGACTGGCCACCAGGAAATAGTCATGCACAGGATTGTTACTTCCCAGGTGCAAGACTTTACACATCTCCTTGTTGAACTTCATGAGTCAGCCCATTTCTCCATCCTGTCAAGGTCCCTCAGGATAACTGTTTTTCTACAGGGGAGACAAACCAGGTTAGACTAGGTTCATTTTCAAAACAATTTTTATTATATTTTTTAACCTTCTCAGAAAAAGCTTTAGTCTGTGATGAGCTGTGTTTCTTTCTGAAATGATGTGAAATTTTATGGTAGTAAGAGGAGAAGTAAGTGTCAACCTTTTCTACAGGGTTGCTTCATAATTTATTTTGAAAATTCACAGTGTCTAGTTGTATGAGAGTAGTGTGCCTTTGAATAGAAATGCAATTTTTAGCTTGTGACATAAAAGAGCTCCTTTTTGAAATTTTCTAAGAGTATGTTATAGATTTATATTCTGAAATTTTGCACATGATGCACATTTTGCAGATATGTGTGCATATAACATTCATATAAGGATTCAGAAAGTATAATTCAATTAACAAATCTCTTTAACATGATTTGTGTGGGACAATGAGTCAAAAAATACTACTTTAAGATGTAGTTGGAAGAAACTTTTCAGTATTCCGCAAAGCACATCTTAAGGTGCATAGGGTAAGATTAATTTTATTGTGTTGCATCACTGGTGTAATTTGTTCTGGGTATTTGATCATATAAAAAAAAGCCTGGCCCTCAGATGCAATGTTTCCATGGGCCTCTCCTTGATGAAAGCCCATCTGGATTTCCTGGATGGGGTCTTCCCTCTTTGAAAACACTGAGAATTTTATATTTTGGTGGATGCAGGATTTGGTCCTTTGTGGAAATACAGACATTGGTCTTTGAAGATGTATGCATCCTTTGGTGTTTAGGCATTTTAGCCAGTATCTCTAAACAGAGCTCCATACTATTTAACATCTGTTTTTCTTAGTGCATGTCAGAAATAGATAGGTAGTCTCAAATGGGTGAGTATAGACACCCATGATTTGTCTTGGCTGTAGTGATGCAAACATGCAGATCAATTGTGGGCAGCATCCATTCCAGGAGCAGACACAGGGATTTTGTTTTCATGTCTGAATATGAGAAAAATAAAGGAGATGACAAACAAAGCAAACCAGACCAACCAACCAACCAAAAATTTATTGATCCCTTTCCTGACCCAAATAGCTCTTGTCCAGCAACAACAAATCTAGCTTGGGTAGGCAGACAGTAAGCTGTAGGTGTTATTTCCTCTGTGAGGAAAGTATTATCAAATTTCAGATATAGTATTTAATCCTAAATTCAAGGTTCTCCTAATCTGTGATATTAGAAAACATTAGGAAATAAAAAGTGGGTTTCCTTGTATGTTCGTCTTTTTGCAGTTTGGTTGGTTGGTTTTTGGTTTTATTTATCCTAAGCAAATGGTATTACCTGCAGTCCAGGAAAATCATGTTGCTGAACAAAACAAAAGAAGGCAACATTTATGTAAATAACAGAGGAGGCCAAACACCTAGAGGTGCTGGATGTGCAGGTTAGAGAAGGGTCTCAATAAATGATACTACTACACAGTAAACCAGATGATTTGTGCTACTCTGGCTTAGTTGGTAGCTGGACACCAGCCTGAACTATGATTTCAGGAGGGGCTATCCTCAAAAGTAATGCAAGATACATAATGGTATAAGAGAGGGCGGGATTTTTTCAGTATCATGTCAAACCTGGTGTGGCAGATCATGAGCTCTGACCTTAGCAAGACATGTTCTTTTATGGATGGGGCACCAACATGTTTCTTTGCAAGTAGTATTACACCCTTGGCATTTTTTGTTTCTTACTTGTAAGGCTGAAGGGATATTGAATATTCCACGGTTTTGTTTCAATTAAGATATCCTTTTCCAAAATCTATGGTAAAAGAAGACAACTGGCTATTTCTCTGAGATACCCAAAATCGTTTGGGGATTCTGTGATAGAAGAGAGCATGTATGGTATTGTTTGTGTATATTATTGTATCTATATGGGTCAGAGTTCCCCTTTGATGGAAACTGGCCATGGGCTGCCACTGACTAGCGGTGTCTTTCTGACTTTCTAGTGTTTCCATGAGTTCCCAAATAAGGAAAGCACTAATCTGACTAATCTGGTTTCCTGGATGGCTTTCACCTAGGTCCAGGTGACCTAGCACAGATGAGGTACCCAGCTTTAAAATGTTGATGCTGCCTCACTGTGATACCCTAGTGTGTGTGCACATGTATATGCACATGTGTGGGCCTTATTTCTTTTCTTTGACATGCAGTGAGGAGGTGTGATGATGGGCTCATCATCTGAATTTGCCAAGTACTTTGAGACACTCCTCCAAAATAGTCCAAAATACACAGGTTTGAGGAAAAGCTGCAGCAAACTCCTGAAGATATTTTACTGTGGTGTACTAGGGTAAAAATGATATTTGTCACTCCAAGACTACTTAATTTTATCCTTTCATCCCTCATGGCAATGATATGAGGTGACTTTATTGGGAATTGATTGTACCGCATTTGTTGCTCTCCTTTATGTATTTTTGTCACTCTAAGTCTGCTTACTCCAATCTCATTTGCTCTGGTGGACTCAAGGATAGTAGAGATAATAGAAGGGGGAAAGACACAACTTTTAACTATGTTCTCCCATGAAACAGTGCCATTTTAAGTACAGACCCTGTTTAAGTATGTTCTGATCAGCTTCTGCTCAGCTAGAACC
>VZRS01000478.1:26914-46914 GCA_013398055.1 Ifrita kowaldi | reverse complement strand
ATGACAGTTAATACATCAAATTTATTCCATCAACACAATCCCCAAACAATCCCAAAACAAAGAAACAAACCAAGGCCTTGTCAGACTTTTTTATTTAAATATCTTAAATACAGAGTAATTGCAGTTTTATGAGAAGATCATTAGAAATCATAGATTGTCTGCAGTTCAGGTCTAAATTTGTTTGCTAGATTCTGAAAAATGCTGCAAAGAAGAGTAGTTGTACAGAAAAGAACCTAAGCTTCTGCCTTAATCTAATTTCTGCTAGAAGGGTCATTTACAACTCAAGCAGAACTTATGTTCACCTGAAGTGATTTTTTTGTATTTTCATGTATGCCTTGAGTAAGAACACTTCAGTTTATATGATTCTCACTAAAATTAAAAGCAAAACATCCTCCACCTCAGCTTCCTCTCTTAATGGTCCTTAGCATTGCATTCTAGGATGTGTTAAACATTTTCTAGTTAAGTCTTTTTGATGAACATAGAAGTTAATGAATTAGTTGAATTTTTTTAAAATGAAAATATTGACAATTAAAGTCCATTGCAGTAAGCGCATTCCACTGGAAAACAGGTCTGTGGCAGTTAATGGAAAGAGTAAGCAATTGCAGGTGGCTTTTATAAAACTCAAACAATAGCACAATGAGCCAACCTATGATAAATTGGAAGGTCACATGGAAAAGGGTTGCGGGGGTAGAAAGAAAATACCACAACATCTGTAATATTTTTCTCTGGACACACCTGAGTCCAGTATTTCTCTCTTTGCTTTGGCTGCAAATATAGGAAGGTGATAAACCATGGCACATAAAAATTCAATTGTTAATTCGTAGAACAACTACTTTTATTTAGCAAATATTGAGGTGTGTGCCTTTTTTGGACAACAGGTCTGGCATGATTCTCACTGACGAGTCACTGAGCGTTAAATTATGTGTTTTGCAGTAGACACAATGACTGCTGCCCTTTAGGGTACTTTCTTTGAGTTAAGCATATGCAGCCTCTTTTGACCTCCTCAGAGACATCAGCTGATTTTTACAGCCACCCCCAACAGGGTTAAGTTCTCAAGCGTTCACTCATGAAAATGTTTTTGAGGTTTATAGTGAAATTCCTGCTTGCAGAATAAGGAGCAGAAGCAACTGGGTTTCTATGCAAAGATTTTTGCAGAATTACGTGGTGAATTAGGGCATGCTTCCCTGATAAGACCTTACATATGAGGCTAACAAAAAGATGGTTTTCCGATTCTCTGGTTTAAATGTACTGTATATTTCATTTTACTTTATCTTTCTGAGTGTTTTAGAAAAGGTTGGAAGATGAACTGCACATACAACAGCAGGAGCATATGGACCACAAGGAAAAGAAATACAAATGATCCAAAACTGAGGACACAGATGAATTCAAATGAAAAATTTTTCACACTGGGAAAATATTGAATGTTGTTTGTAAGGACTTCACCTTAATATTCATATTTAATATACTTTCCTTTTTATGCTAGCTAATGAACCATCCTGAAAAGCAATTCTTTACACTTTCCTCTCCTACCCATTTCAAAATACTGGAAAACAGACATGTAAATTAAAGCTTCCCATGGACATTTTTAAGTTCTGCAACCTGCTTATTCAACACATCATCCTAGGTCTCGCTGATCTTAGCAGCATTACAAGGATCATATTTTCACACAGATGAACCATTCATGGCAATTTCTCCAATAGATTTGACACAAACATTCTTTTCTTTGATATTGGAGATATAAGCTTTCTATTTTTGACATATTTTTTCTCCTGACCGACATATTTATTGAGGCTATTGCGAGGAGAATCCCACTTTCCATTAATATTTCATTTCTCTGTTTCTTTCTTTTGCAGAATTTCAGGTTGATAGAGCCGTAAGAGGGTCTTGGTCAATGTCAGCTTATGTATGGGCATACATCAATAAAAACAAAACTCAAAGTTTTATTTAGAATTACTATTTAAATAAATACACGTGCAGTAGTTAACATGTGTATATGTATCATTCTGATGCTGTCTTCATGATTCTACTGTTGTAGATCAACATGTAGCATTTATTGATCTGTTCTAAAGGCAGATCTAGTTCCAGAGAAGATTTTGATTGATTGTCCTCATCCAGAGTGAATTCTTTCTCCATCTCTCTAGAGTCTTCTGTGGCATTGGCTGTGGATAGCAAGCAGGCAAAAGATTTCTTTTTGAGGAAAGGATGTAATTGTATATATGTATCAGGCGTCTGTATATGTATATGTTATCATGTTTGAATTCCAAATAATTATTCAGCGCCCTTTGCTTTTTCCATCTGAGCAACTTGATACACCACTTATGCTAAGAGTCTATAAACTATTGGTAGTAGTACAGATATCTCTTGTCAATCCTTCATTCTACAGAATGAGATAATTGCAAGTAATGCACTGCATAAAGTAGGAATGTAATGTTGTTTCATCAGATACATATCCATCCCCTATAACCTTTTAAATTAAATGCTTCAGTTCTAAGAATTCTGTGCATGGAAGTCTCTATTAAGAAGGTAGGAAAATTATTAAATACTTTGCATTTTTTTATTTTTAATATAAAAGTGTAAGATACCTTACTGCATATTTCAACACTAGATGTTTATTGCAATGACTCTCTATTCTCAGTTTAGATAAGGAGGTAAGAATGCACTTGCATTCATCTGGATAAATAAGCTATATATCCACCCCTCACTTACTGGTGCCAGATGCAAACACAGAATATATTGTACAGGTCAGATTTTTGGACCACAGTCGAGAACCGGACACCAGCTCACTTTCCTTGTGCTTTCTAATTTCTACCTCCTCCTATGGTCTAAATGATTGCTCACATTTCATCTCTTAAGTTCCTTTTACTTGCTGAGTAAGATAAAAAGAAAAGGATGCAGTCCTCCATCTTTTGTATTCCCTTTATAAACTGAAATGTTCACCACAGAAACCTGAAAAGGAAAGGTATGATTGCTAGTCTTATTTCTTGGCATTCTCCATTAACTAGATCTCTTGGTTAGCCTCAGTAAGATGCCCACATCTCTCAGGTTACTGTCCAAAAAAATCTCAGACTGTCTTGAACACTTTAATAAAAGCTGTTTCCCTTCTTATTTCCATGCTATTAGTTGGTTTGGGGTTTTTTTAGACCAACAATAATTCTCCCCAACAAAGCTTTGTGTGCATGCCTTTAACCATCCTGAAGAATGAGACTGCTGGTACAGAGTTAATTCCCTTTTCTGACAATCTATACTAGAAAAACATGCTTGGAGGCTATTCTACCACAAATGCATGCTCGGAACAGTGGATAAACCTCAGGCCCTTGCAGAATTCAACTGCCACATCACTTGTATGGCTCCCTGAGAACTGGAGTCTGCAAAGTTGACTAAAGGGAGGTCTTTGCTTCATGCCAATTCAAGACAACTTCACTTAGTTTTGAGCTGCAGTCTACCTCTGGATGGCAGTACGGTCACTGAAAACAGGTCAGAGCTCCTCCAGTTTCCTCTTAGGAAGTACATATCTGGCAAATTTGTTGTCTTCACTCATTCTGTTGATGTGGTTTGCCTTTACCTCAAGCTTTCACAATTTGACATAAGAAGTGAAGTCTCTAGGCTGGAGTCTATTGTTTTCAAGGTTTTCTGTCCTCTCCTTCAAGTGAGTCATCAGTTACAGTTGTTCAGCATTTTGAGAAGCTTCTTTTTAATTGGGTTTTATTACAGTACCTGATCTGAATGCTCTCCAAAAGTCGTTGAGAACGTAAAGTAGGAACTCCTCTCAGACTAGCTATACTCAGTTATAATGTTATCTACTCACGGTTTATTTCTTTTGGTAGACTTAAGCTCTAGCATGTTAAATATTTTCCCATTATACAAGGATATTCAGTGTTCGTAATGAGTTTTCTTGAGCTACATGGAAACTGGAGGCATATTAGTCATAAGTGAAAAAACTCAAGAGCACATAATTTTTACTCCTGCCCTTGTGAGCTGCAAACAGGAATTGCCTGACAAATTTTCCCCAAGTTTACAGTAAGTTTTTCTCTTTGGTATTTAGAATGTATCTGGTTTGTTCATTTTTTTTTCTTGCAAATAAATGGTGCAAACAAAAGCAATGGGATTTGAAGCAGTACAGGGAGAATAAAAAGTGACTTTGTTGTGAAATTATATGATTGTTGTGCTCCAAGTTGAAATTGTTTTCTAGGTAAGATCTATGCACATTATAGTTCTTTGCTAAAAGTATCATATTAGTGTAAATCTGTGCAGAGCACAGATACTAAGCAAAGTCAGATTTTATATTGTATCTATGACACCAACTGGAATACTAAAAAGGACTCAGCTGTGCATTGTCATCAATGTTATAAACTGTGTTCCACTTTCAAGCCTGCCTTTTCAATCTCATTGCCTTAAATGAAGTGCTGAATTACACTTGAAGAACCCTAGTGAAGGCAAAAGGATTAGAATAGGTGTTATGGAAGTCATAACTTATTAATGATGTTAATGTCATATACAAGGCAGGAGAAAACCCCCTTTGATTGTGAGATCCTAGATTGAGTCTGTAGAGACATTTAGAGGGAAACCCAGGAAATTTTTGAAATACTTTCAGAGAGGAAAATAAACCCATATGATCTTTTACATTCATTGTCAGTGCAGTGGTTTAAAATTTTTCACTGAATTGTAGTGCAAAAATTTATCTGACTCGGAGCAAATTTGAGGTGAAAGACTTTTGGGGATATAGATTAGAAGACACCACAACTGTGCACAACTGTGCATTCCTGTGTTATGCATTTCTCTCTCCTGTAGATCTTCGAATGTCACAAACAGAAGTGCTTTTTCTACTTATCTTTTCAGAAGAAGACTGTAATGTAAGCACTTGTGTTTCTGGGGTTTCCCCCCCCCCCTCACAATGGCCATTATATGCATTTCAATGTCATTTTCATCTTTTTCCTCCTACATAACTTTGTTGGTAACTTTGAGCAATTTGCCCACACTGTTGCGTTCCAGTCTCACAAAATCCGACCTCACAAAATCCCATTGATTTCAGTATGTATAATTAGTCCAAGGTTACATGCTTGAAGAACCAGTTTATACCCTTCAGATGTAGATAAATCACTACAATATCTTAAAGCCATAATTTAACCACAGTATAAATACGCCTTTGTTTTCATCACAGCAGTTCAGTTACTCTGTCACAACAAATTTAACATACCTGGTTGGGCTTCTGTTAGTGCTTTTCAGGATGTTGTCATCTTTTCTTTAAAGACCCCTCAGGATGTGTACAGATACTGGTTCAGTTGGGAGAAAAAAACTGTAGAGATGGAGTGACATGAGTCACATGGAGTGACCTCTAAACATTGGGGTTTGAAGCCCAGCATAACTGTTCACTTGTGTTGTCACTTCCCCATGTGATACCTCTTCTGTTTTTGTGGTCTTCCAGATCACTTTGATATCAAAGGAAATGTGCGTCTTTCGAAAGCTTTACCTTACTTGTGATAGTAGTTGTGTGAGAGGTGGAAACTAATGCATTTTCATTTAACAATTTCTCTTCATAAGTGCACATTCATTCACTTTTTCTTCTTTTCTGGCATTTGTAAAAACAAAAGAAAAAGTAGTGGAAGTCTGCAGATACAGACTTTTACAGAAAACAAGCCCAGCTGAACAATTTGTTCAACTGTTCGTACGGTTAGATTGTCTGTCCTCCTCCAACTCAATTGCTCTGCTGGCATCAGACAGGTTGGGAAATGATGTAGAGTTGGGAACAGTTATTTGAGTGAAGCTTTGTGCATATGGCCATGTGAGACTTCTAAAATTATAAATGCTTTAAACTACTAGATAAGGCTAATTTTGATGTGATAAAGTCCAGGGAATTGCTGCTTAAGCATGCAGTTCATGTTAATGCACCCCGATCCCTGGTGAGTTGCTGATTAATCTGAGTGGGTTATAGCATAGCCTCTCAGTAGCTTTTCTTTAACTGATACATGGAACAGAATTCCATGTTTCTTCACACAGAATGTATGACCTTAGAAAACTGAAAAGGAGTCCATCTTTTTTTTCTTTCTGATTATTGTGGCTTTAGATTTTTTCCTTCCTTTATTAACTTCTGTTCCATACAACATTTAGACTTGAAATATAATGAGATTGATATTCAATGCTTAATACTCACAGTCCTCTAAAACTGGGATTATTTCCCTGTCCCTTTCCTCTCCCTCCCCCCATCCACCTTCCCCTGGCCTCCCAAAGTATTCCCTTTGGAGTTCACAGCTTATGAATTTCTTGTCTTCCCGCATGAAGAGATAGTTTTGAGCCCAACAGAAATTTTGTTGCATGTGTTAGGATTTGAAGCTGAAAGATGAGCAGAGGGAAGTTTGGAAACTTCGGGTAGAATTGTACAAGTAGTGTTACTTATGTGGAGACTACAGTTTCTCTTTTCTGCTGGACTTTGGCGATAGGGAATATCTGTGCACATATCTCGGTGCTACAAAACGGATCTCATATCCTAGCTAAGTATCAAGTCTGAGAACATTTAATGTTTTTGCTATTTTGACTGCACAAGTGAATCAATTTTTTGTAGAAGTGTTTTGATTCCATGTAGGAGTTGCTGGTTATCTGTTACTAGTAATTCTCTATGTAGGCCTGTGGGTGTACTACTTTACATTCTCTTGGAAACAAGCAAATACTTCGTGATAGCCACTTAAGTGGCCTTATTGTGCTCCCTACGAAGATGCCCTACTTGTGAGTGCAAAATTGGTAGCACATGCTTATTGGGGAAAAAAAGCTTTTTCAAAACCATTGCTGCTGCTATTGCAGTAATGGGATATCAAACAGGCAAAATTGTATGTGTTGTCAATGTCTGCAA
Source organism: Ifrita kowaldi (assembly GCA_013398055.1). Classification (NCBI taxonomy): domain Eukaryota; kingdom Metazoa; phylum Chordata; class Aves; order Passeriformes; family Cinclosomatidae; genus Ifrita; species Ifrita kowaldi. The sequence goes on along the minus strand of VZRS01000478.1, from coordinate 40,073 downwards.
TATAATTTCATTGACTTACAATGTTTAAAGTGAAGGCATGATGGTAAGCTCATATAAGGTGTCACATTGAAGTAATCACCCACCAACTTGATTTTATGGCAAAAGAGAACATTTTAATATACACATGAATTCTGAGGACACTCCAGCTTGCATGAAAACACAGAGATCAAAGTATGTGATTAAGCATTCAGATACCGTAGTGCTGAGAAATACTTAAATAACCCAACAAATAAATGAAGTAAATGTGGGTAAAAGTAAATATGAAAGTTGATTTTAATCTATGAATAAGAATTTGCTCTAAAATGAAAAAAAAAAAGGACAAAAAGAGGGGATGGTTTAATTTTACTCACCCCATGTGTGGCCACTAATATTTATTTGGTGCTTGTGGCAGCCAGTGAGCCTGTGGTACAAGGGACAAAGAGAGTCCACTGGTGAGACAGTCCCTGGTACCAAAGATTCCTCCCCAGGTTAGGGTGAACAAAAAAAGCTTCCCCCAAGATGCTTTGTTTTGCTATGTTACTGTACCCCAGTTCTGCTTCCCTGGTTGGCCATTGGCCACCCCACCCCCTGTTACCTCAGATGTTCCATGCCCTAGAAGATTCTCCACTCCAGGTTTCCCCCATTGGCCCTTGCCCCTTGCCACTCCCCCGGAGTTTCCCCATTGGCTCCTGTACCCTAGCCCCGCCTGTGTACCATCCCCCATGCCCTCAGATCATTGGTCCCTGATGCTTGATCCGCTCCCGTACTTAAACCTGGACCCTCCATTGTTCTTTGTCTTCGTCCCTGAAACCCTTCACTAGTGTTGCTGCAATAAGCCTCCTCCCGTGGAACCCCATATGAAGATCCTTTCCGACCCTTTGTCGTCAACCCATTTACTGGAGCTGTCCATGCGTGTGTGAGTGCACAAGTGTGTGAGTGTGTGGTGGTCCTGCCGAGTGGCTTCGCTAAGGAGACGCTTTTAGGAAGGTTGCGGCACCTCGCGCTCTGGCACTGCCAGGCCGGAGATCGTGACAGGTGCTTACCTAAGTCTCTTTGCTTATGCTTTTATTTTGGCAAGATTTCTCTTCAGCAATCTTCAGATTAATGTTTCAGGTTGGAATCAAATAATAAAAAGGATCCTGTGTTTGAATGCAGAAGAACATGTGCTGGGACTGTCAGGCCTGTGAGTTGAGCAGAGCTACCTGTGTGTGTGAAAACGGAGCTCAAGGAAGGCCACAGATGTGTGGGTGCTCCACTCATTTTCCTAAGTTGTAGATCTGAATCATTGTACTGGGGCTGGCTAACTGGAGGCAAATTGCTTCATAGCAGCACATCTGATGCTGTGTTTTGGATTTGTGACTAAAACAATACGGATGGCACCCCAGTGTTTTGGCTGTCTCAAAACAGTGCTTGCACAGTGTTTGTGTTAGAGACAGGCAAGAAGCTGGGAAAGGACAGTCTCTCCGTAAAGCTTCCCTGGAGAAAGACTATTTACAAGAGCATGTAGTGATAGGACAAGGGGGAATGACTTCAAACTGAAAGAAAATAGGCTTAGATTAGATAGTAGGAAAAATTCTTTACCGTGGGAGTGGTGAGGCATCAGAGTAGGTTGCACAGAGAAGTTGAGGATACCCCATCTCTGGAAATGTTTAAGGCCAGGTTAGCTGGAGCTCTGAGCAACCTGGTCTAGATGATCTTAGTGTCCCTTGAAACCCAAATTGTTTGATTCTATGATAGTGTTGGGATGTCTGACCCCAACTGACCAAAGGGTTATTCCATTTGTATGATGTAGTGTTCAGCATTAAAAGCAGGGGGAAAGAAGGAGGAATTGGGATTATTTGTGTCTATGATGTTCATCTTCTCATGTAGCTGTTACGGACAGTGAGGCTTCACTGCCCTGGAATTGGCTTGTCAATGGGAAGTAATGCTAGAAATTCCTTATTTTGGTTTGCTTGCATATGTGTCTTATGATTCCCTTATCAAACTGTCTTTTTGTTGATCCACAAGCCATGTCTTCCTCTGTTTGTTTTCTCCTCAGCCTGTGAGAGAGGGGAGTGAGTGAGTAGTTATGTGGGTGCTTGGCTGCTAGACATAATAGCACACTAAAACAGTGCAAATCTTCAAGAGGGAGCAACTGCTGTGGCCACAAGCAGGAATAAATGTCTTGGAGGAAAATTTCAGTAGGTTTAAAAAATAAGAACCACCTACTGGGACTTTAAGGGTAGTCATATTGATAACTGCTTGGAAAGGGAATATTCCTGGGGAAAGTGCAGTGGTAGGAAGAAAAGAAAAAGTACTATAACAGGATAGGGTCTGATAACAGCAGACATGAGCTCCTGTTTTACAGTGTTTTATTTTCCTGCCGTTCTTCTCTGCAATGAAGATCTGCTTTCCTAATTCTTCTTGAGGTCCTTAGGCTGGGAGAATGGAGGGCACGCATTGTAGCAGTCTGAGTACAAAGAGAGCAAGGAGAAAACATCTCTTGCTTCTAGAAGACCCTTTAAAGTTGTCCCAGGGTTGAGTTTGACAGGTACAATCAAGACCTGCAGCAGCTCTGTGAAATGTATCAGAAGTGCCACCAGGTTAAGAAATGAGAGATGGATTTTTCTTGATGTGAGGAATAAATTGGTTAAGTATGCATTAGCTAGAGTATTTGCTCAACACATGAGAAAATGGATATCTGTGGATATTGAAAACAGGTAAATCATTAAAGGAGTAGGTTAACAAAAGGAATAAATGGATAAAATTATTAATGGTCCACTTAAATATAGTGGAAATTGTCCTAGCAGTAAATATAATTAAAATTTTGTGAGTTTGGTTTGAGGAAAGTTAGTTTTTACGAAACTCTAAGTTAGATATTATTAAACCTTAGAAAAGCATAGAGCAAGAAAGAGTTCAGTAAAGAGTCTGTGGGGATAGATTACTTATGCAAATTTTCACAGGAAGGCTTAAAAATCACAGTAGACACCCTTGCTGGCTCTCTCCTTCGCAAATTGGTTAAACAATGTATAGGGATTAGGTGACTTGGCTGGCAATGCAAACAGCTTCAGTGGCAAAAAAAACTCAGCCTCCAAGGTGCCAGCCTTCCTATTATAAGCATCTGGTGGCAAATTTCCTCTCCCACAAAGGAAAGAATATTTTTTGTTAAAAGAGGACTAAGAGAAAGGTCAAAGATGGTTTGAACACTGCATGATCTCACAGCTGTGCTAGTATACTCAGGCTTGCTGCAGGAAACCCAAGTGGCTCTTTGGCTTTGCATTTGCAAACTATAAATACATGCAGTCTCTAGGTTCAGAAAACTAGTGATAAATATGGACATAGGAATGAACTTTTCCTTAAAGTAAAAAGCAGGGATGCTTTCTTCAAATATATATGCCAAACAGACAGTATCAATTTCCATTTGGACTGACACATGAAAATAATTTATAATGAACAAATAATGTGAGATTGTGATTAAAACTCGTATTCTGCATTTTATTGCTCTATTTTTGTATTTTTAACCATTCTGAAGTTATTAATAGCTTTTTAATATTCATTTTTGGGATGCTAATGTTACCAAAGCAGTTATTGTAATGATCTGCATATTTGTGCATGGGTTGTGCATGCAAAAAAAATAAGAAAAAGAAAAAAAAAAGTGCAAATTATGCCATGTCTTTAAATAATATTAATAATTTGAAGGAAACTTTTATTTTCAACACCTATATTTATTAGTTGCTTTTAAAAAATAACATGAAGTTTGTAATAGGTTAAAAAGTAGGTTAAAAAGTAATTTGAGACAAATAGTATTATGAGATTATGTTGACCTGTGTTTTTTGAAACAACTAAACTACATTTAGGGATACCTATTGATATCTTGTTATTGATTTCAATGACAAGAAGATCAGTGCCCTTACATAGATCTCAGTGATTTTTCACGAGGACAATTGAGTACGTTTTTCCCTGTTGAAGCAGATGGCAGCAATCCAAAAGGCTTCATTGAGAAGGCATCAGGCCTGCTAAAAACTTTTTTATATATGTAATATTTACATACATACATGTGCATACATTAGATATACATGTCATAAAAAATAATAGGATCTTTGGAAATATTTTTCTTCTGTTGAAATATAAGGAAATCCAACAGCACTTGTGACTGCTCTCTGAGCAGAGCAGTGGTAGTTACTCTTTTAGGGTGAAACTGAGCAACCCAGTGATGTCAGCCAGTTTACAAAAACCAGGTGTTAGCAGGAACGTGTTGCTACAGTTGCATGTTTTGGTTTACTCTCTGATCTGATTTTTCCTTCCGTAAAGTATTGTTTGTTTTAAAGGAGTTTCCTCAAGAAACAATAAGGAGCCGGTGGCAAATCATTGTACGGCAAATTTTTTTATTAGAAGAAACAACAAACCCTCCAAAAATCCCTCAGCCAAACAGTATCTAATAAAGAACAGAGATGTTAATGTAGGAAAATACCAGCAGATTTGAGAAATGCTTCATTCATTGTTTATTGATAATCCACTTACTGTAATTGCTGCTAAAATGATTGGTAAGTGTTCTGCTGTTTTCCTGTTGTAAAACATTAAACAGAAAAACTGCTTTGTATTGAAGAGATCCTCCTGTATGTCCAACACATAATACTGTTGCTGTGTGTGGTATGTGACACATCCTATCTTAGCATAAAGAACAAAACACTGGGAGTTTATAGGTATGCCTGCAACTTCCAGCAGATTAAGGCCATTGATGAAAAGGCCAAGCACTCTTTGGGCTCCAAGTTCTTAAATCCTTATGCAAATTGTATTAGAAATATGAAGCTGTGTGATAGTTGAAGGCATGTTGAATTTGGAATACATTTAATTAGAAATTAATATGTTGTGATCTACAACAGGAAAAGAAAGATGTGGTACCCAGGTGTTGATGAAGACCTGGTGTGAAGAAAAGTAACCCTGAAGATCTTTTGTAATGATTAAAAAAACAATTGCACTCATTCATCAATGAGAAAGGCTTGGGAAATATAAAAAGCATTGCATTATTGATCTGCAATATTTGTGGCATTATTAAGTATGTTTAGCAGTTGTAGCAGCAGATTTTGCTGTCAGATGATCTCAACATAGGAGAAGGATAGGAAAACTATTTGGGATTCTTCCTCTTAACCTGGAAGCTGCAATGCGTCTTCTAGTATCTGGAAAAAGAAAATAACATTTTATTTTTTGTGAGCCTCGGATCAGGAGAGGCTTTCAGTTGCTTCAAAGATGAGCATTATTGCTTTTTTATTCTATGTTTAGAGCAGATAAAAGGAAATCTGAAGGTCCACCTCTAGAAAGTATGATATGAGTAGAAATGCCAGAAAATAAATAATTTCCCATACTTGTCACTGAAATTCAAGTGTCCTGTATTACGGGAAGCTCCATGAAGAGCTGACTAACTTATTAACCACATAATATATAAAATTAAGGTTGAGCTATCCTAAGTTTGGATTCAGATTTTGGATGACTTTGGCCTTGTTTAGGAAGAAGAAGTCAAAGCAGACTTTCTTACTTGCTTAAAGATAAAAAAGAGCAATTTTGGATTGAAGACTTTTCATCAATTATTGATTGTGATATTCTGGTGAAATCCTGATTTGCCTGGTGTAATTTGTTTAAGTGTTTTAACCGTATTTGTAGAGGATTTTAAATGATTCGCAAAAAATAGATACCGAACTTCCAAACTGGTATAGGTTATTACCATGTATTGTATTATAAATTATAACTGTTTTTGAAAGTGGTGTTCAATTCAAAACCTGGATGAAACTGGAGTTAAAGAAATATTACTTTAAAAATCTTCAGGAAAAAAGAGTTTTCACTAGAAGATGTTGCTTCATTGCACTATAAGGGATTTGTACCCATTTCAACAAATTTTCTTTGAAGGTGTTACATTGTGGGTGTTAGAATTCGTGGGTGTTAGAATTTCTGGTGAGAGAAAGGGAAGAGATCCATCCTGAAATAGGAAGTGACTTTCCTGATATGGCTGAGTCCATGGCTGACTACAGATGGATCTTGATTTGTGTTTTCCTAGACCAAATGCAACTAATTGAATTAACCTCTGAGCTGGGTTACTATTTAACCCATGCTCTGATCATCAAAAATTCAAGTTAATGGTTTCTTTGTTTTACATCATGAAAATCCTGACATGTTATGTAAAATTAAGTTTTTGTTTAACTAAAAGGAGAGCTTCTTTCAATTGCTCTGAGTCCCTTCTATGCAGCCTGATATAGTTTGTCTCTCATACCCCATCAACATTCAAAAGCTATTGTTAGTTTGGTTTTGGTGTGATTCTAGACGTGCTGATTTCTAAACGAAAGGAATTTTAGCTGAATTCTGGCTTTGGTATTTTTTCACCCAAAGTAATTTATAGTGTGCGCATGGTTGACAAAGCCCGACAAATGAAAATATAGAGAAACTGCATATAATACCATATATAAATTTCTGGTTAGGCCAAATTATTCTCATCTGACTGCTTTGTGGTGGAAAACCTAGTAACAAATCTTACACCTAGGAAAGACTAGCTCAAGTATGGAGTATTTTACCGTGTTTCTTAATTCCAAAGAGGTTGTTTATGGCCTCTTCTTCTCATGGAGAGCAGAAGGATTATGCTGATAAGAGCATACTATAGGTTCTAGAAGGATCTTTTAACACATGTAGCATGATCATCTGGAGAGGCCTTGTGTTTAAGGGCTATTCAAAATAGAAACTGAGCAAATATTAAACAAGAAAAAAGACAAGTTATGAAACTGGCAGGCTTGTGAAAAAGCACTTGTGATTTGGTAAACAGGATCATGTCTTCTCAGGTGGTCATTGTGGAGACTAAAACATCACCACATGAAATAATTTTCAGGGGAACAAGAAGGTTGGGTTTTTTTAAAGCAGGGATCTGTTAGACAACTAATGTATTACATTAGGGTAGAATGGTATTTTTTCCATAAGAGTAATGAATACCTTTATCGAATTTTTTTTTTCAATGGAAGACAATGCTTTCCTCTTCATACTGGATTTTTTTCCAAGTCTTCTGGTAAGTTGGCCCCACAGTCTAAAAATTTTAGTTACTCTTTCAGGCTTGAAATTTTCTGGATGTTTTCTTATGTTTGACATGGCTCCTTCAGAATAGAACTGACGGAGCATTGGGAATCATCCATTACTCCTATGAAGAAAATGCATCAAGTCTTACTCTTGATAGGACCATCTAATTTCAGATTTAATTGCTATCCTAAAGCATCTCCTTTTTTCAAGAAACCAGATGAAAGAAGAGTAGGAAATCTCTTGATGATCTTAAAGGTCTTTTCCAACCTAAATGATTCTATGAAATGTGTGGGAAAGTCTGTTGAAGGCTTATCCACCATGTTGGTCCCAGTCAAAAAAGCCTGTTTTGCCTTTTCCCTATCCTGATCTCTATAGGGGCCTGATTGTCTGCTTTCACAAAAATGGATCAGGTTTTGTGTGACTCCAAGAATCCTTAACTAGAAGAAGGCTGATTTCTCTCACCACTCTCAGGACTTGTTATTTCTACAAGTGGCTGTATACTATTGTCTATCATGTGTTTTGAGGAGCATGGTAGCTTCCCAGAATAGCAGCTTATCTTGTCTCTTGACCTGTGTGTGCATACAAACTTTTGCTACATGTCCACAGAGAGACAAGCTCCTTTCCAGTAAGGCAGTAAGTCTTTTAAATGGGGAATCATTATAATCAGACCATGGCCAAAATTAAAACTCTTGTTATCTAATTAATAGAGGAAAGTTTTAAATAGCTTCACCCTGGATCTGGTACAAAACTCTAAACAAGAGTTCTTGTAACAAGAAGAGCAATATGATCCTTAAATCAGACTAATAATTGTATCAGAAGCATTAAGGTCGACTCAAAGACTTGAAAGCAACATTTAGAGTAAAGCTTCTGTGCTGTGTGTACTCTGGCATTAGTGATCCCTAAGTGTCATGTGTGTCAGGAAAAACACAAAGTATGGATTCATTAGCGCATGTATTTCTTTGCCAGCAGGATTAAGAAATGGCTTTTCTGGACCAGAGGTGCAGAAGTCTCCTACAATGAATTACTTTCCTTACTTTTTCTATGGTGAAACCAGCATTCTTTGCCTTTCTTTCTTTTTTGAAGATTGCAGCATGACTGCCAGGGTACATTTAGAGCAATAAACCCAAACTGATTATAAAATAAATGGTGACCTAGCTATTTACTACTGTGCAGCTTCTGTGTGCCTATTCCCTGCAGCCTCTGGCTAGCCTGATTAGCAAATTGAACTTCTCTTGTGAACCTTTCAGCTTGCTCTTAATAGGTGTAAGAAATTTGTGCAACAATATCATTAGGGAAAAGAGTGAAATCGGGGAAAAAAAAAAAGTTTAGTGAGGGATTTTTTTGGTATGATTTGAAAACACACTGTAGTACCTCAATCTAAGGCACAGCAATTCAAGGGACATTGTCACTGAAAATTTAGTTTAAAAAGAAATAAAATTAATTCTATTTTAAGATTCCTAAAGCAACAATTAAAAGCTCCATAATTTCTGTAAGCTTTATTATTCCATTCAGATCTATGTTATTCTAATAAGCAGTAACCATTTCAATTTCCTCAAAACTTAAAATTAAGTAAATAAATGAAGGAGACAATCCTAACATTACTGCTTAACTTGAGAAGAATTATTTCCGTGACAGAAATCACCATGGGCAGTGATAGTTTTTCTGACTTTCCAAATTAAATTGTTATAGTTCAGTACTATTAATAAAATGAGTATAACTAAGCACTGATTTCTTAATTAGCTACATTATTTTAAACTATAAAACTCTTTTTTAACTGCATCCTGGACGTTCTATGTGAAAATAAGTATCACTGGAAAAACAAAATGTTCAAAGCCACACTAGTACTGAGAAAAGAAGAACTTCTTCTGCTACAGAGAATTTAATGAGGAGAATAAATACAATTCTAGTTGGAGAAAAAAATAAAAAGCAGAGACTGTTTTGGGTGATAATATTCATATTGAGTGAGATGAGCTGCTGATATATCAGCTTTTTGCTGTACGGGAAAGGAGAGGTAATACAGAAGATTTTAGTAAGTTGAATATGAGTAATACAGGTAAGAGACGTAAATACATAAATAGACGTTCAAGATCAAAGTAGTGATGAAAGATCAATGACCATGTATCAGCAGTCTTGTTTGTTTTGCTTATAAACATCCATCCAAATGTGGTGGTTAAAGCGGCTGTGAAGAAAATGAGATTTTTCTCCGTAACTTTTCCAGGGAAATAACAGCCAGCAGGTAGAAATGGTCAGAGGCTAGCAGGGGACAAAAGGTTGATTCAAAGTAGTTTGCATAAACCAGTCTATGGATAGATTGGGATGGAAATATCAGCACATTAGTGATAGCAGATAAAACAATGTTAAAAGAAGAAAGAATCAAAGATGGTTGTCAATAACAGATCTTTATTCATGGAAAAAAAAATTAATACCTCTAGAAGCAATAAGATGAAGGAAGAAAACTTTTTAATAAGAAGAAGACCAAGGGGGAAGGTAATCCTAAATTTCACTGGTATTTAACAAAAAATTAAATCCAATCCTTTTCCAGTACAGTCTTTTTAATGTATTCCTCACACAAAAACTAATCTAAGGTATATCTTAGAATAGCTTTATCCTAATTTGTGATTGTGCTCTATCTTGATTAAAAAATTTAAAAAGCTACAATTCAAATACATTTTTAGTGCAGTCATGGGAATAATAAGTCATTATGAAGTGTATAATTTATGTTTATTAGTAGAATTTTTGTGTTTGCTCTCAAACAAATTGATTGTGTATGTCCCAAACAGAAGTCTGTATAATATCATGATTGGGGGGTGGAGGTTTGGGCAAGATTTATTTCATGTTCTGAAGAAAAGCAGAAAATTGTTTTCTAATACTTCTAAGGTGGGGGGGGGGGGAAGTCTGTGCAAATTAGCTTCAAACTAAGGGCAAAATAAAAAGCAAAACAGAGGATCTTACTTTTTCTCTGAACTAGAATTTAGAAAGTAATTACATTCAGAGCAACAATGTTTATGGTGCAGTAAGTACAAAATTTAGACCAGTGGCTAAATCAGTACATGAAGTCTTTATAAAGCTCTATTATCACCCAAGTCCTACATTAAAGAAGAAAGTAATTCATTTTTAGACTTCTGCCTAGGGCATGTTTGACACAAACCCTACACAGTTTCTTTTAAAAGCTGTCTTTGATTACTAAATAGTTTTGCTTAGAAACTGCACCTTTACCCTTAAAGTGCAAAGGCAAACCTTTTAACACGTTGATAAATGTTCTCCTGTACTTCATACAGTGCTTCAGATAAGAAAAAGGTAAAGGTTTTAGCTTTTAGAAGAGGGTGTGTTACCACGACTGTAATTTGCATTTGCAAATCCACAGGACTTTTACTATTAAATTAAGCCCAACAGCCAGTTTAAGCCATCAGGGAGTGGTAGGGCTGAAGAGTGGTGTAGCAGATACTGTAAGTGAATTACAGGAGGTATAAGCCACCCCTTAAGGGACACACACAGCAGGGAGGACCACTTGCAGCACACAGCTGTCAGGGAAATCTCATAGGAAACAGGCAAGTCTGGAAGTACTCGTGCTAGTTGGACAAGAAATAGATGACAAGTTATATGAGTATCTGCAAGAGATGTGCATAGAATTTGTCACTACATGTGTGGTATATACAGTTATATTCTGAATAAGGGGATTGTGATTCCTTAGTTCTCTCATAACTAGAACTCTGAAATTCTGAAGCATTATATGCCCTTGCCTCTTACTTAAAGCATTTAAACCCTTTTGACAAAGTTAATCTTGCTGGTTTTATGCATTCTTAGACTTTTCAATTTTGCATATGAAAAGCTGAAACTTTTGTGTGGCTGTCAGTGAACAGGAGAGCCTGTGTTACAGTGCAAAGTGTAATCTGACCTACAGCACCTTCCAAAAAGCAAATGCTGAGTGTCAAGCCCACAGACATCCAGTGCAGAAGAACAGATCCTGACCGTATTACCTACTAAAGATGCAGATGCAATTCCTTGCCTCACTGCATCCTCTCCAGTACCATGGGTCCTCTCTGGGATGGACTTCTGGGTGGGCAGAAGAGAAGGCTGCTGGGCCTGCAGCTGTCATAGCAACTACTCCAGAATTTTTTTAGGGACGCCATTAGGAAATATAGGAACAACCCCTTTGATCACCAAGGGATTTTGCAGACTAGGCCACTTGCTGTGCACTGGAATTACAATTTTATTATGTATTTTGCAAAAACAATAGTTTTTAATCATGCATAATTCACTGCAGAACAGACACATTTTTAAGCACAGAAAGCAATTGAAGGCCTGGAGATAACCTGAAGTATAAAAATGTCCAATTTTTAATATGTTTTTCAAGGAAACAAACCTTTCCTTAACCCATCGTTTAAGTGATTTATTTAGTCTTCATGTAGACTAGAAATTTGGACAGTATCTAATCCATTTGCTTATAGAGAAAGTTGTCATTCATTTACCACCTGACAGAGAGAGCTACCCTGGGGGTTGACTACAGGTTCTTGTGCTGTCTGAGGGAGGGAGCAGCAGTTTATGTTATTTCACTTTTTATAGTCCTTGCCTGTGTGTTTGCAAAGCTGTTTTAAATTCACTGCTAAGAGTATGCCCAGCCATGCGAGTGACTATGTTGATGTTTACTGCGGTGCAGGTCTCAGTGATACCTTGCAGCAATGAGTTCCACAGGTTTTCCACCACCTACTGTTTGGAAAAGTATAATTTATTATTATTAGATTTATGATTTTTTCCCATTTCAGTGGAGACACCTTTTCTCCTCAGATGAGTTAGGGTGAATAGTTTCTGATCTACATTTTCTCTCTGCTGTTTATTATCTTGTATCCTTTGATCATGCTCATTCTTAGTCACACTTTTCTGTAAGCACTCAGTCCTTTCGTTCAGTTTTTCATTCTTACTGTACCTTTTTCTGATGTATCTTGCTTAGATGGGCTAACTAGAAATGAACAAAGTACTCCAGATGAGGCCGAATTATTGATATACATAACAAATAAAATCCTGGCTCTGTTGAAGTTGCTGTGAATTCACTGTTATCAAAGGGCTGAGGTTTCTCCTAGTGCTGTCACATTTCCCACATTATTCATCCTACCACTTTTCATACATTCAGAGTGTGGCAACTTAGACTTAATCGAGAATCCTACAGATTCCATTAAATCCATTAAATTGCTGTTAGTCCTCAGATCAGGAGTTTTTCTCTGTGGACATGATTAGTTCCCTCCCCAAACTACTTTGATGCAAAGGGTCAAATTTTGTCCTGATTCACATTTGTTCTGGATGTTAGTAACAAATCTTGAGGTTAGTTTTCAGTAGCTAAAACTGAGAGAAGGAGCACAGACTGAAACAATGCTGCTTGTGTTCACAATGACCTTTAGCTGCAAAATCCGCTAAAATACATTATTTAGTATATGAAAGCAAACAAATTTTTTGCCTCAGTAAATGACTGTCCATAGAGCGATATGAGTATGAGGCAAAACAAGCCAGTTTTTTTACAGTGTCTGCAAAAGAAATCTGTTGGTTTCTGTTTCCTCTCCAGAAACATCTAAGAAATGTTCAGATTGTTGCTGCCTAATAAATACAGTAAATGAAATGTTAATAAATCGCCAGCAATTTAGCCTGACAATAACATGGATTGACCACATTGATTAAATTGATTATGTTTCATATATTTACAATATGTAGACACAAGCCTAATTTATTTTCTGAAGAGTTCAAGGTAGATATCACTGGTTTAAAAAAAGGCAAAACAAAACAATGGAGTAATGTTTGTGTAGCTATCTGCAATAATCTAATGCTGACAGAGAGCAGTATTTTATTTAGTAATTAACAGTGTAAAGGGGAGAGAAGCTGTCATGTTGGTTCTTAAGCTGGGGAATGTGATGAAAGATGATATCTGCGATCTCATCCTTTCCACTTGTTTAGGATTGTCAGAATGAGAAATGTCAGCATTATGAAAGCTCAGCTCTGCTCTTGATATGATAAAACCCTTCAAAAGCCAGTCTTTCTTTCCCTCTCCCCCTCCTTTCTCCCTCTCCTGCTTGCACTTGCTTTTTTTATTTATCCTGTTTTGTTAGATGGCAGAAATATAATTCTTTTCTTTCTTCCTATTATAAGCCACCATTTTTGTTTTATT
>VZRS01000478.1:21914-24414 GCA_013398055.1 Ifrita kowaldi | reverse complement strand
AACTCAAGCAACTCTGATCTCTAATCAGAAAAGGGAGCAGAGCTGTTGAGGCGCGTGCTTGAGTGATAGATGTTGATAGGTGTCTGAGCTGTAGCAGCACTGTATGGTACATTGTGACATTTTGGGTTTAGAGGGACTGCACTCCTGAAGAAGTCCCTTTTAATTATTTCTATTTGTGACCTGAGACAAACCTTAATAAAAATGGCCCATTTACTTATTTTTCATTATTCTATAGGTGGAAGTCAAGGGGAAAAAGATCTTGTTCAAAGGGAATGCAGCTTTAAGGGAGAGAGGGTGAGAGCCCATTTTCTGAGATTCAACTTTTGATTTTATAATCTCTAAGGAAATCTGTAGCAGTGTTCAGATTTCAGTATTCCACCTACAATAAGAGCTGCAAGATTTTTTTAAAAACAAAAGAACACATGCAATTTTATATTATAATATTCCTTACACATTACTGAAACATACAGCACAGAATGTTTTACTAAATAACTTCACTACAGATACAGGAAAAATAATAATTAAACCCCCCCAAAATTTAATTTCTGGATTGCAGTAAAGATCATTACTGAATATCACATCCATTTTTTAAGCACCCTCTTAGTAATCTTTGTTTCCATGGAAAGCATAATTTCCATTAGCAGTTTGAGTGTTCAAAAAGCATATAATAATTATTTTAGCCCATTTCATCCAGGAAAGAATTATAATGTGCAAAATTCAAAGGGCTATTAGTTATCTAGAGTAATATAAATATCTCCTGCTGTGTTTATATGTTTTATTTGCTCAAATGTTTAGGGTGTATCTATTAAATACAGCAAGGCATATACGAAGCAAAAAATGAGCTTTTAATTTGAGGATAGTGAACTATCTGTTTGTTTGTTTTTAGATCAGGCAAGTCTTCTAATAAAAGGTAGGATATTTTTTGAGCCATTGTCATTTGGATGTTCTACAGTGGCAGTGAAATATACACAGACACTTTCATTAGAGTTGTTGTGTGTGATATAGAAATGACGTGTAGCCATATCTTGTCTCCTTCTGGGCTGGAAATATAATTTATCTCACTAAAAGCACTGGTGAAAAAGCTAAAAATTCATATATTGTGCTTTTTCTATTGGTCAGCATAAGATGTTTGCTAGCCTGATCCTTACACTGCTGAAAAGATGTTCCCAAGTAAACAAAAGTAGGTGAAATAGTCCAACTGCCTCAGTATGAACTTATGTACCATTTATTGAGGTTTTGTTACAATTATGACAGATGCTACGGATCTATTAGCAACAGCCCTTGTCAACTAATTTTAGTAACTTTGATAACAAAAAATAAATTATAGTGGGGCAATTTTGATACGTTTGAGGATCAAACTGACCAGATGTAAAATAAAGATGATTAGATGTTATGTCACAGATGCATCCCTTAAGATAGATTTTCAGTAAACACTAAAAATTATTAAGTGTAGTTGTGTTTAAAGCTCTGATACATAAATATGGAACATCACCACCCTATAGTTTTTTCTCTTTGTTTAGTGTTATGAATAGCATGTTAGGCATGCATACTTTGTACTTTTCTTTGCAGTGTCTGAAGTTAAATTGTTATGAACTTATTGACAGGTGTTGGCATAGAGAATGACAACTTTCTCCTTCAACTTTCTTTCATGTAATCAGTGATAATAAATATCTTCTAAAAATATAACATTTAATACATGCTGTGTGAAAATTTTCCCCTAATCTGTTAAGCAGGTGAGGGAGGAGCATTTTAGAAAGTCGAGAGGAGACAGGTCCCTAGAGAACAAAGTTTTTCTACACTGCTACTTTTCATTTTTTTAAGGATTTGTGAAAATCATGTACTGATTTAGTTGGAATGAATGACCAGCATTTGTGTGTCTTGTTGATGTTACCAATATTTCATGAGTCTTATTTTCATATAGATGAACAGAGTTGAATGATGAGATGCGAAGAGCTTTCTTTTCTTTTACCGGACACTTTCTGCTTAGCTTCTTTTGATGGATGAGTTTATTTTTGCGAAGGCCTGCCTTGCTCACATGTACCTTTTCCTAAAATCCACCTCCTTGTTCTCAAATTTCCTTGTTTTGTATTTCACTGCATGCCATAGAAACACTGGGCATTTGTTTTTTGTTATCTGTCAAAATGGTACCACTTTAGTAACAGTCCCTGCTGCCAGTGAGGAAAGGGCAGGAACACAATTAATGGTGCTTATTTTTTAAGAGATGCACTAAACTTTTGTTTCTCTTATGGGTGCTTTGCTATCGGTGACAAAACAGATGAATACTGCAGCATTTTGAGTCTCAGAAATACCAGCATTAAGTAGGGATAAGTTCCTGACGATCTGAAATAGCTTCCATCTGAAACTGGTGTACAGGTGTCTGGGAAGATGCACTTTGTCACTGTGGTGCAGCTGTTCCCTGTGAGTGATGACAGGAGCAGCTGTGATTAGAGGGGTTGCGCCTTATTGTTGTTTGCCGGCTTGTTTTCTCCTGGTGGTGGTG
>VZRS01000478.1:0-21879 GCA_013398055.1 Ifrita kowaldi | reverse complement strand
AATTTTTAAAATTTGTTTCTTTTTGATAGAGAATGCTGTCCCATAGTCCAGGAGTCTGTAATCCTCTGCTTGTGCTTTTACATCAGTGGACTTTTTTGAATTTGCATACCTGCATGCAAAAGACTTTTGATACTGAAGTTATATGGAACCAGAAAAGAGTAGAAAAAGTGGTCAAAAATGAGGTGCAAAATGTTGGTAAAGGATTCCGTCCTGAAACTCATTACCTCAAAAATACAGTTTTGAAATGTGGGCTGGCACAGTGTTTCAGGTACAGAAATCCCAGTTTTGCTGTACAGTACGAGGTGAAGTTGCTTTATAAGAGACCTTGTGGTGAGTTATTTACTTTTAAAAATATTTGTGAATATCTCCTGCTTTAACCATAGAATGTAATTTAGTAATATAGAAACTGAGTATAGCTCTTGACTTTTCTGGCGGTGTCATTTTCAGATCAACTTGTCTTACTCTGCAATATGCTTCAAAATAGTAGCCCAGGCTGAATGCCACCGCTCTTACTAAGGAAAGCTTTTGTTAATGTTAAGTAGTAGTTTCACCTGAATAAACACATTGGGATTTGATCCTAACTTAACTAATCCTAGTTGTCATTTTTTACGATATTTTCAAACAATTCTAGTATAAGTTATGAAGTATTGCTCTGAAAACAAATCTCAGAAGGAAAGAAGAAGAACGCTTCATGTTTAGCTGTGTAATAAACTGTTGAGATTCAAAAGCTGGTATAGACACCAGGGGTATTTCATATATAAAATTCTCTGTACAGTAAAATTCTCAAGAACGAAGTGACTGATCCAAGCATCAAAACCCCCTGTGGACTGAGGCTGGCTTTCCTGGAGTTAGATCCAGTCCTTAATTAATGCTTAATTGAAGGCAATTTGTGACATAATTAAATGACGGTAAAAAAAAGCTGGAAGTGCATGCACTTGCACATTAAGGTAATTTTACTGTATAATAAAAAGTTATTCCTTGAGATTCTGTCTGTAGTTCTACGAATCAAAAAATAAATAAAGCTGTAAATACATAGTGAGGGCAATACCAAGCCTATAATTGTGGAGCACAAGTGTTTCCTATTTAATTATTGCAGGACAGAAAAAAAATTGACTGCTAACCTTTTTTTTTTTTTGCTTGCAAGGTTTTGTTCCAGTGAAATTAAATCTTAAGTTTCTTGTGCTGGATCTGATGACTGTGGTTTTCTTTGGTTCATTAGTGGGCTTTTGATCTTTTCATAATGCTGTGTGTGCTCGAAACATGGAGTGGGGATATGGGAGTTAAATGAATCCGCACACATTTAAATAAACAAGATTTTATTTTCAAACCTCTGCATTGGCTTTGGGATTTTATTTTCCTTTCCCATGTTGTTACCTGTGTTTCAGAACTGTGTGCATACTTCTGTATAACCGTACATGTATATGCTGCAGAGAAATAAAGTAGAAGTTGTTTCTAGTTGATTATGTTTTGCTAGTAGATCCCTTGCATTACTCTTTAAAGAAACATATGTTATATATATATTTTTTTTTTTTTAATTGGAGTTGCCTTGATTAGAATTTATTGCACTGGAATAATTTCAGTTACAAAGGATAAAGGACTAAATTGTCTTTTACCTCTTGAGACAGTGGTCTCTGCAGGTCAGAGCAGAGGTCATTGCCAGGTTGCTGTGAGGAAGCTCACATTATCATCCTTAACAGTATATCTAGCCTGTGGGGGCCTTCAGACTATGAGCTTTCCTTTCATCAGTGTATTTAAGGATGATTTTCAGTGGTTTGGTTATATCCTCAAATTTTAAAGGCCTGTAAGATCTCTGCCCATCAGGAACACTTTGCTAAGGTTTGGTAATTTCAATGGAAGAAAGCAATATGTATTTGTTGCTCTTGATGCATTTTAAAGCTCTAGTGAATATTTCAGTTCTGATGGGGAGGTTCATGGCCCAGATGGTCTCTATATTAAAATCAGAGCCTTCTTTTAGATGCTGCAGACATAACATTTGAAATATGTTTGACCTGCATATAAAGAGTCTTGTCTCTTCACATAATTTTATTCAGTAATTTCCAGGTTGTGAATGCTTTGTTCTTAGACGCTATTGGTTATCCATGCCATAGGACTGATCCTGCTAGTGCTTGAATGTGTGATACCTTCCTTAAAGCAAATAATCTGTGGATTAGGAACCCTATTTAATTGCAAAGACTGTATGAGAAATATTAATGGGTGGCATGTTTACAGGACTGAGTCATCACACAGGCTTGTAAATCCATTTTCTAAAATGTAGTGATGTCTTGCTTAAATAATGAGTAAGCTCTTAAAGAACTCAGAGATCTGGCTATGTGATTGATTGTTATTTCTGAAGGATGTATTTGACACGAGCATTTTTAAAATAGGTATTTGCAAACAGTTAGGGACTTGAATTACTCTGAGTAATGCTGTTGTCTGATTTCTTGGCAGAGTTCTTACTCTGTCTGAGTGGGGCTTGCACTTGTGAATGGGGACTAAATGCCCATTAAAACCTAAACAGATGTTATGACTATTTAAACACAAAGCACGATGCAATAGTAAGATGGAAAATCCATCCTCAGCTCAGCTTTCCTGCTGTGCTTAGGTATTGCAGGTAGCTCAAGCAGTGGTGGTATTGGTGCTAGCACATATATTCCAACTTTGAGGAGACCAGAGTTTTAGTCCCTTAACATTTGATGAAAACAATATGGGGCTGGTGAAGGACAGGTGTTGCAGCCCCACTAATAAGTCCTCCTGCTTGTATGGAAATAAAGAAGACTCTTGTAGTTGTCCCTGAATTGTGACAGACTATTTTAAAAAAAAGCAAAGAAAAAAAAGGTTGGCTTGAGTATAAGTTAATAGTGTTTGGGGTTTTTTTTGAAGTGTATGCTATTTGTATCTTTGATGAGGCTTGAAGTCTGACTTTCTGTATACACAGAACAACTAACATTAGAGAGGGAAGGAAAAAAAAATTAAATCCTAGTATGTAATTGGTAGGACTGAATGACAAATGGTTCATTTTTAATTAATCTTTTTTCTCTGTGTCTTTGAAGTTATAAAAATAGCAACAAACTTGTTTAAAAGCAACATAAATGGCTGGCTGTTTCAAAGGGGACTTGCTGGCTACTAGACAGTAAACAGGTAATTTGTGAAAGAACTGTTAGATTCTTTGATTGAGATCCTTGCCAGTTTGTGTTTCGAGATTAATAATAGATCAGACACTTGCACATTTGAAAAGGAAGCAAATGTAAAAAAGAAGAGGAAGGAGAATTGTATATTTCTGTTGGACTTCACATGATTAATCAAGTTCTTCATGGGAATGTGCAGGTGAGGCAGATGGAGGCGAAGTTAGATTTGTCCAAATGTACACATGGCACCACTTAACACCTCTCTTGATTTCCTTATGCTAAACAAAGAGGCGGCAAGTGCTTACACCAAACTGGCACCCTGTCAGGGGGCAATCTGTATAAAGTTTCCTGCTGTCAGGTTAATAAATTTTTTAAAAATATCCAAAGGCAGAGGTAGCTGCAGGAAGCTCATAGTAACAGTTGCCATTCTCCTGTGGATCATTTTTCTCTTTAATATCTTGTGTAGCACTTGGTTTTCCTTGTGTTGTCTTCCTGGGTTTTGTTCCTTCTGTCATTTGTAGGTTATTCTTTGCTTTAATTCTTTTTCCTTGTGAAACGGTTTCTTCTGTTGGATCTATCATTTGTGGTCCCTTTTTAAAGGGAGAGATGGTCAAAGGGTGGGAACATCAGCTTTCTATACTTTGATTTAATTGCATATTCAATATATTAGGGTTTCTTCCACTAATGGTTTATTTTCTGACTTTCTACTTGACTACCACTAGTACTACCATTAGTACTAACAAAATAACATTATTTTGTGAGTTACAAAAGAATTTTGTACAAAGTCAGAGTTAGCAGCTACATTCAAATGATGAAATGAGAAAATTAATGCTAAACAGGGACAAAACCAGAATAAAATTAAATGTGTCATAATTTGCAGGTTTCAACAGGAATATTATTTTTTCCTGTAAATGGCTTGATGTTTTTTAACATAAAGTCTTACCTTTCTCTTTTTCCACCATCTAAAAATCAAAATCAATATCAGTATGAAACAAAGGAAGATTTGTATTGTGACATGTCCTGCTTTATGTTGTGATACTGCTTTGATGCTCTCAGAAGCCTTTTTACTTTGAAAGCAGAGGTCATCTAGAGAAGAATAGTACCTCATTCTGTCTGGCTAAGTAGAATCTACCATTTTCAGAGAGACTAAAACTGGGTTTGTTCTCTAGATTTCAGGTATATCTACATCTACCAAATCAATGGACAATGCACACCCCTTCACTCTAAAGCATGTTTTTTAACACTAAACTACTGCTTATCTATGCCTAAAAGAAATTTGGATTTCTGTTTTTATTTTAGAATATACGAGAAGGGTTGTTGAGAAAGTGGGAGTTTTGTTTTTCTTCTCAGATGTCCTTTTTTTTTTTTTTTCAGAAAGGTAAACCATCATTTTAATTTCTGAACAGTTTGAAGTCATCTTAAAGAAATGTTATGTTTCACAAAACAGAGTAATCACACTACTTGAAAGTGATTACGAAAGTTAAAAAAATATATATTTGTAACATATATAAATTAAAAGCCAGTGTGACTGAAATATCCATCCATTATTTTAATACAATAAAAAAACTCAAGAGTCCTAAAACAATTTCATGTTACACTGAAGATTTGAATGTTACACAAATAAGTAATAAAGACTTTTTTGCATTAAGAACAGCATTTTCTGCAGCAGTCTGTCATTAGATTCCTTCTTTCAAAACTAGTATAGAGTTTACAGAACGCCAGTAATGCTAACTTTTATAATAATTGCTTTTAGGAACATCTTTTTGCTTTTCAGTTCAGATCGTATTCATATGGTTTGGTGACCATTAAAGATTCTATTAAGCCATTCTCATTTTCCAGCTCAGTCTCCTATCTGACAAAGCTCCACATTTTAAAATCTTGGTTTTAAGTTGTTGAATAAAGAATTACTAGCAGTCAGTTGCCTTCCAGAAGACTATAAAGGAAGTCCTCTCCCAGAGCACACTGGACACACACTAGCCTGTTACTCTCACCACAAACAACAAAGCTTGTAAAGTAGAATGTCGGTAAAAACAGAAGTGCAATCTTTCCTGTCTTCCCTTCTCCTTCCTTACAGCCAGACTTGGAGCTGTTCCCCTTTCTTCTGCTCCTTGGTGTGTGCACACAGCTGGAAACACATACAGCTGTGTCATGGGCAGTTGCAAAATGAATTTTGCTTCCGTCTGTCAAGGTCTTTAGGCTTCTGTGATTTGTTTGAAGCTTAATGTTTGGGGGAGTTTGTTCCTTGAAAACGATGATAAAAAACCTGTGTTTAATCAAGAAGCCAGAATTGCTTTTCAGTTAATATACCTGAAGGCATACTTTAATATATTGTACTATTAAGTGTGTGTAATTATTTCTTGAGATAGCACAATATTAACTGGAGAGGAAGAAAAATCATTTGAATTCAGTCTAATCTCTTGAGCAAATACTATATGGGGTAGTTTTCGTATTTTCTTTTGCATACATTTAGGATTTATTCACGTGGTGTAGAGATGTTATGTTTCCTCAGTGATTTGAATAAACATGAGGCCAGATTCTGACAGGTCCCAGGTGACTGTCCATTACATACACAGGAAGACCATCGATTTCAAGAGTATATTCATCCTACCAGTACTTGCAAGCCAGTTTGGGGCTTCCACTTGTCTTAGTCACTACTCTACAGCGGTTTCTTATGTTGTGGAGCTAAAATTAGCCAAGGAAACATACTGACAGGAAGGAGCAACCACTATAATTATGCTGCATTCATATTTAACAAATGATGAATTATGGAACCAGTCCTGGGGTTACTTTAGGTTTCTGCTTCGCTATGCAGGTATATTCCATGAGTATTGCTAAGGTTCTGTGACTCCACCTCTGCTGTCATGGGGAGGTCAGTGTCGGAATGTAAGTAAAGCTTCCATTAAGGTGGAAAAGTTTCTAAGTAGAGTGGATTATCATAATTTAAAAAATAATAAGGACAATAAATGGTAATTATTACTAAAACAAAACCAACCAGAGACATCAGCAGAGATTAAAGGGAGGGGAAGGAAGTTAGGTAGATATATATGAGTTCAACTGTGATTGTAAAGGTACAGGCTTTATATTTCTCCTCCTTTCTTATACTTCCTTGCCTGAAGTCATAAATATTTGGACTGCAAGTCACAAATCTTTATGAAGAAAAAATGGAATTTACAGCTGAAAGAAAACAGGAAATGAAAACATTTAAAAAATATTTTTGCTACTAATTAGATATACTTTACTCTCATAACCATAGTAAATTTAGTGATAATATCCAGAAAGAAAAACATCTGCATAAGTTATTTGAGTTGATGTGGTTTTTTTCTTCCTGAAAAGAAGAAGAGTGTGAGGGGAAACTCTTGTGTGGCTCTGTTGCTGGGATTTGATGCATTGTTTTCAGAGTCTTCTCATTTTAACTGTGTGGATATAGCACAGTGAACCTTCTCATAACAGTTGATGACAAGAAAAAAAAATCTTTCAATCAGCTGGTCTGGCTTGCTCCTGCTCTTCCCAGCCCCCATACCTCTTTGCTTTTATGAAGCAATGAATAAAAGAGGGACCAGATGATGCAAAGGTTTACTCAGATGATATGTGCTAGTCAGTGAGCAACTTTGGATTTGCGGGACTCCGGCTTGTGACCGTGGACCTCAGAGGGATTGAGTTTGGGGGTCACGCCTTTCTCACATTGCCATTGTCTCATTTGTGTAAAATCATGCTTGTGTATTTTGACTTTTACAAATTTCAGGCTTGCATGTGTCAGCAGATCCTGACTGGTGTAACGGCTGGTGTGCTGGAATACAGGGGCATTCTCCCAGCAGTGGCAGTGGGGCTGTATGGGGCTCTATTGGAAGGGAGATGAAGGAGAGTTTTGCTTTACACTCTGTCTGAAAACTCAGGCGTGAAACATTCATCATAAGAAGCAAAATCAGGCCCTTTCCTGCAAAAAGAAAAAAAAAAAATCTCTAGGCTCTGGTCAGGTTTTTGGTTATTTATTTTTAACAAAACATTCTTCTGATTTTGTGTTCTCTTTTCTGTGGGTTCATATAACTGCTGTATTTCAAACCAGCTTAAAACAGTTAAAAAAAAAAAAAAGGTTCCCTAAAAGACAGTGTACTGCTGACTGTTTTATTTTGTTTATATCTGATATTTCTTATGGTATTCAGATGGTTGTAATAGACTAGCACAAGAGCTGCATGTCTTGTCATCTGTACTATATCAATACGTTTTTATAATGATACAATAACCTGAACCCTGTAACAGTTTATGATCCATTTGAGAATTCTTATGGATTCTCAGAGTGACGGAGGCCTGAAAAAAGAACTTGACTGCTTTCGCAAAACTGGTGCTGTGACAGGAAAAACTAGTGTGCCTGTGATTTAGTTGCTAAGGAATCATATTGATCTGATTCGTCATTAAACTTTTAAGTTGGAAAAAAAAAGAAAGAAAAAAGTCAAGCTGCTTGAAGGTGGAAAAACAGTGATGTGATTGTGAGGGTCTGCAATACAGGTAAACTGTGCCATACTGCTACTAATATTGATTTGTTATGATTAATAAATATGATTTTATGCATTACCCATGTACTTTCTCTATAATAGTTCTTTTTTTAGAGCAGAAGAAAATTGCCTCTTGCTCTTTATTTTTCATTGACTATTTTTAGTCAATGATAAATAAAGAACTTTAACAGCAGTCTGATTACAGGAAAGACAGGACTTTAAAACAGAAACGTAGCAGTAATGAATAACCATGCAGCAAGCTACACACATGCAGCCATTTTAACATTTGTAATGGTGCTAATTTCCTGGCTTTTTAAAATATGCTTCCACATGAGCTCTCAAAAGACATAAAAGCTTGGCATGTAAAGTAAATTGTTTGTCACTTGCTGACGACCTGCCATATTTATTGTCAGGAGAAATGGACATTAGTTGGAAAAGCAGTTGTTAAAGGCCAAACAATTTTTAAAGATGGCAAAGATGTGCAAGGGCTTTCCTTTTTCTAACAATGAGCCACCCCTTCAGACATCAAAAGACAAGATAATAAGACACTTCAAGCACAATTCAAGATTATATTCAACATCTAAAGGCTCATCTCCTGTCAGTTTGCATTTACTCTCCCAGGGATGTGATGCTTCTATCATCATTCTGTCAAGAGGAGTCTGGCAGAAACGATGAGGGCCCCTCATTTCACACACTTAGTGTTTTTTATCAAATAGCCCATGCTCATTCTCATTCAGCCAAAATGGAGGGATAATTTGAAGAAGGTCATGCACAAGTACAGAAATCTTGTGCTGATTTGTGTGATTAGAAGGCATTAAAATTGCACGTTTATGTTAGTTCTGAGATGTTTTGTCAGTCTATTTAGTAATACACTGTTGAAGCATTAAAAATATTTTTTAAAGCAAAAAATGAGGTTTGCTTAAAGCAACACATACTATTACTTAGCAAATATTTTGAACAGTGATCTATTCTAAATGGCATTATTTTAATATAACCTTAAAATGCATTCACCTCCCCTTTCCTCTTTGAGAGTGGAATATTCAAGAGCTCCAGGGATGAAACCTTGGCCCACTCATACTCATTACGATTTCACTCACTGGTCATTTCATTTTTGTAAGTTTTATTTGGATAAAGATTTATTATTCTGAATTCAGCATATCAATATAAAGGGAATAAATTTAACGCCTGGATCTCTTCACGTCTTGTCTTGGCATTACACACTTCTTGCTAGCAAGGAATGGGAGGATCTGACAGGGTACAGAAAGGGACGACGGAGTAAAACCGTTTTCCTCATTTGTCAATTCTTTGATTTAAGCACTAAAAATAAAAAGACTGGATAGCGCTGTCAGTGTGCTTGTACAGGAAACTGGCTCCAATATACAAACCATACATGTAACATGAAGGAGCCAGGCCTCTCCAACTCCCGTTGAAACCAATGGGATGTGAGGCAGTTTAACCCTTCTTAAAAGGTAGCCACAGCTGAGGGACTTGGCTGTAGCTGCTCTGAATCTTGAATCAGGAATTTATCAGCTGTTATAGGAAGGAACTGTGAAGGAATGTGCATTTGGCCTTGTGGAAAAAACCCCTCTGCTCTGTGGCTTGCCTTTGCACAACACAGAAAAAAAAGGTAACCTCCAATCACGGTGCATTCCAAGGGGTTTCACTGGACAAGAAACCGCAAGGGAATTGGGAAGCTGTGAACAAATTGTCAAAAAGACAGATGGAATTGCTGACTGACCTACTGGTAAGAAACACTAACAACTTCCACCTCAGTGGTACGGTATTTATGCTGCATTGGAGAGTGACTTCTCAAAGGAATTTGCTCTTCTACACATGTAAATGCCTTCATGTATATATCAATATAGCGTGCAGTATTTCTAGGGAAATTATAAGGTGCATTTAAACAGCTGTGAATGTTTAAACTGACTGTTATGCCCAGAATAAAAAGCATTTTTTTGCTCTCACTGAAAATGCTTTCCTGCTTTATTCATAAGGCCAATCTATATTCAGAAAATTGTATTCTTTTTGCTGAATTATTTCAGAGGAGAACTTATGGCTGTTTTCACATCAGTGTGATTCTCTGTGCATCCAGTTTTGGTCTGCCCCACACTGTCCAGTGGAAAACCAGCATCCTCTGAGACTGTGCAGGGAGACAAGTAGCTTCATTCTCAAAACTAAGGAGTGACTAAGATTGAAGGGCAAATATGACCAAAAGCCAGCATGAATGTAGTTGTGCAAGATCCATAGTACCACCAGAGAGAGCAAGTGGTCACTCTCAAGGGCTTGTATTCTCAACAGAATTTGGTTTCTAATAGGACAGGATGTATTCGGTAAGTTTTTACCATGTCTATGGACAAGCTCAGGCCTGTTTCATTATTATCTTTTTTCCCATAGAAGCATATGGGCTTATATCAACTGTGGTTGCTATGTGTGTATCACTGTCTTAGTGAAGTTGTTCCCCAGCATTTCTATTCATTGAAGGTCAGATCCTGAAATGCTGTAGTACATGGTGAGTGGAGAAAAGAGTGACTGCAAATAGAAATTCAGCTATACTTGAATCTGTCCTAGCTGTCTTGTCTATCCTCCTTACTCAGTGCCTTCCTAGGTGCTAGAAGGCCTTCTTCCCTCTGCCTTGGTATGCTCTCCTGGCAGTCCACTTCTCAAATATGAATGTGCAGAAAAGAGGCACTAATAACAAGTGCTGTTAAAGGTCTGTAAATTGTTTTCCATCTGCTCTTAGATCCCGAACTGTGGATGTAGGGATACATGCAGGGAAACTAATGAAGGTGCTCAGTGCCAGGGAATAAACCAAGTGTCCCCACACTGAGCAAAAACTCTGTTTAAGAAATATTTAAACTGTAGCTATTGTGCAGTCCACTGGAAGCATTCACAGTAGGATCCAGGAAATGAAATGAATTCCCATAAATGAAGATAGAGGAGCCACTATATTTAAGGCATTATGGATGTGTTTTATCTTTCTACCTATCCTCCTGTAAGTAACGGGGATAGGTAGTAGCTTCTGCTAAAGTTAATATATTGGTTTGCTCTGTGCTGTGCACCCGGCTGCTTTCTGTACCACTATCAAAGCTGTTCTGAAAAAAACTGCCTGGTGCTTTAGAGAAAGAGTCATGGTGACAAAAAGTTCACAGGTAAAGTTGTGAAAAGCAGGACTGCAGTTGCTGTGCATTAGTACACTGTTTCTAAAGCACAAGTACTACAAGCAGAAGTTTTGTTAATTTCAAAGACAAACTGAAAAAGCTGGAGTGGCAAATTTGACATCAGTTGTACATTTTCAGTGTACATGAAAGCTCTTCCCCAAAGCTTGCACTAATATGCAAAGAGGCTGGGAGGAGCATGCACTTACGTAAAGCAAGTATCTGTTTAGGCTCTTGCACAATGTCACTGAGTAATTCTGTATGCTTCGGGGTTAGTGCTTACATGAGTTGGCTGTGCACTGTTTCATGGATAAGTGGAAGTGAACAAGCATGTATAAATGTGTTTCTGAAGATACAATTCAACGTTTTTGTGTTACCATTCAACAGTTTTTCTTTTCAAACTGCGTCTTTGACTGAGGCATTTGCTCTTAGAAAATTCCTGCCCAACAAACAGCTCATTAAATCAGTGTTACAATTCTGTTAAACAAACACTGGATAACACAAGATATCAGTCCCTGACAAGCACATGCACTAAATGTTGCACTTACTGATTTTCTGAATGCTTTTGTGGGTTTTCTTTTGCAGTGGAGCTGTTGTTCAGGGCTAGAATTATTGGATGAGCTACTAAATAAATAATGAAAACCTGTAGCTATGAAATAAAATTTTTGCATTTTTAAAAATCATTACCATATTTCTTAAGTGTATCTCACTCTCTCCCCCAAAAAGATTTTCACCAGCTCTGGTCTCAGAGGCAGTAACACACAGCACTAAGCTAAGAAAGAAACAGGAGTTATTTTTGCAAATCCTTCTGCCATTGCATCCTTTGCTTGCTAAAAGCCGGGCTCTGACACAAGAATATAAGCTATAATATCCTGAAAAACACAGGTACTGAACTGTTCAGTTTCCCTGAGGAAGCTTAACAGCTCTGAATGTGGGAAAAAATGCTGATATTAGTCAGGAAAAATGCAAATTGTGAGTTATTTCTGCGAATGCTGGAATTACTTAATAATATTGCATTTCTGCTACACTCTTGTGTGCAGGAAGTCATATCACAATTTCTAAAAGATGGGGAAGGTGCTTTTTTGGTGGTGGCCAGTCCATTTTGAATATGTTCAATGTGGAAGAGCCTATGGATCTGAAGTGTGTAATCCAATACAGAAGTGACTTCAGAGAGCATCCTATCCCCTTAAATGTTTCAGAATATGTTAAAATAAAGTCAGTTAAAATTCAATAAAAACAAGTGACATCAGGTACAGTTTAAAAAAGTCAATCTATAGGAAGAAAAGGCTTATGAGGTAGCTGGAATTGGTCAGACAAAACAAACTTCTTTAACATGGTTACAGCTGTTTCTCCAACTGTTTTTGAATAGTCTTTTTGGTTCCAACATGAATTTGTGGGAGATGTGATAGCCTAGAGACTGGCTGTCTCTCACCTGCAATGAAGCTTAGGTGCTGGTATAAAATAATGGGATAATGGAATTTGGGGCTTTTTGAATGTAGGTATTTCTTAAGTCAGATGTAGGGAGGAGGAGGTTTAAGTACTGTCTGTTTTGTTCCTTTAATTGCAAAATAAATTGTGTATAAAAGCAGAAACAGCAAAGACTGGCTATTTGTCTGTTGTCCAGAAAGACAAATTGGTTGAACTACTTGGTATATCATAAAATACACAGAATATATGGGGAAATCTGTTGCAACACTGGAAACATGTTCAGTAGTCTTTCTTATTCACATACTGTGATATTGGTTCTCTAATAACTTTCCCAAACCTGCCTATTCTTAGAGACAATTGTCATGTAAGTTCAGACAAGAGCCAAATCTGCTTGTTTGCTGAGATGTGACAAATGACAGTGGATTCTGATAGAATATCTGTAACTTATAAATGTAGTACTCTAAACCAATCAATTTTTTCCTGGAATGCTACTGTCCAAAGAGGAGACGTCTGAGATGCACCTTAGCTGCTGCCAATGTTGCATATTTTGACCACAAGAAGCATGGTGGTTTGCATGAACCATGCTTGTTTACTCTGCTTTATTTTTCTATAATGTAATTTTAATTGAAATAATGTTCATTCATTTTAGACAAAGCAAAGAGCAAAAAACACCATCAAAATAGCTCAACTTAATCATCATACCAATGCCATGCTTGAAAATTGTAAATAGAATCTTAAGCAATAAAATCAAACCTAAGTAACATGAAATGCTAAAACACTTGCATTTCAATCACGCAAACTTCTAGTCTGGGCTGTATGATGGGGACAAAATGCCTGCAAGTTGATGGAGAGGAGTTTTGCTGTCAGGATATGATGAACTGTCAAGGGAAATTAAGGGAGGCTTGCCTAGGACTGTGGCAATATGTAATGACTCCAGGAGAAGTGTTGTGATAATCCTTTCAGGCCCTGATCTGGGCACCAAGCAGCCCCTTCAGACGTGCTGGGATGAGAGAGCTGGATGAAACCTGCACAAGGATTTGCATATCTGGAGACGGTGTGTCTAGTAAAGCACAGTGACTGTACAGCTGAATATTTACAACTTTTAAAGACACTCTGTTCTTTGGGATGTGATCCTTCTCTCCTTGGGAAGGACCGGGATGGAGAGGATTCCAATGAAAACCTGGGGGGTGATTCCTCTCTGCTGTTCATTTACCCATATAGGATAGAACTAGCTCCTATTGCCAGAAGGAATATTTATTTTATTAATTTAATAAAGACCATGTATATATGGCCTGTATTCCTGTGACTCAAGACCTGATTTCTACCTAACCTAATTAAGGTCATTTACACCCAAACTCAGTACACGTAAAATGCTATCTTGGCAGAATGGGACTGTGTTATGCCTATTTAACACAGATCTACCCATGGTGCAAGGCAGGAAAGACTTTTCTACTTTTGGATTATATTTTTATCTCAAATGCAGCACAGAAATATAAAACCCATAAAACCATTTATTTTTTATAGTGATGTACTGCTGTAAGTCACAGTTTCAGCTGACAATCTTTACTCTCTATTGACCTGTTTTGTGAGATTTTGTAAACTAGCTAATAAACCTTTGCTCTTGCTACTGTTGAGTTTAATACAGTTCATTACATGCACTGCTGAAATAAAAACTACAGTTTAGTAAATTAAAAATTGTTCAAAATGTCTTAACAATAAACACTGATATTTGTTCACAAATATACTTTCATGTTACATGCTACTCAGCACAGAAAATTTTCTCTGATTCATCTTCCAAGTCACCCTTCAAAGAATGTATTTCTGACTTTGGATTTAATTTGTATGCTTCAAGAAGTGTCAAATGCATAACTAGAGAAGTAAAAAGCATATGTTGTGACAGTAGCCTGGGCTGTAGGAGTCATATTGGAGTCTAGGGCAGTGGGGGCTGCTTCAGGAAGTACTGAGTGCAGTAGATGCTGTTGTCCTACTTGTTTGTTGTCTCTGGAGTGTAAGTTGGCAATTTAGAATTGTTGGACTTGGTGAGCATTGTAAGACTTTTTGCCAGTCCAGACAGTGGCATGACTCTGCTGGTGATGTTCAGTCCAGTGCAGATCAGTGAAAGGTTCTGTCCACCACTTTGTTGGGTATCTGTTGGATGAGAAAAGCCTCTGCTGTGGATGAAAGGTCTCATGTTTGAAGTAATGGTATGTGATGTCTATGGTGGTGGGAAGGTTGGTGTTCAGTGTCTATCTTCCTGTCAGGGAGCAGTGAGGCTTGCTGTTTCCTAAGAGGAGGTGAGCCAGAAGTGGAGGATGACCTCCAGTGATGGGAACAGGTAACAGAGGGGTCTGAAACCAGATCCAAGGCCTACCCAGGGTTCTCAAATGGGATATCTGGAAATGGTGTCAAAGACAGGACTAGAGACAAGCCTACAACGTATGTGCAAGAGTTTGGCTTAGGAGACAAGCTACCTACAGTGTAAATCCAAGGCTCATCCAGGAGGCAGGGCAAGAGACAAGGGATGGAGGCTGGTGTGACTGAAATGTAACTTCAATAAGGGCTGAATGCTAAGGACTCCCTGTCCCATGGGCAGGGCATGTAGGAGAAGGCCCCAGATCATCAGATTCAGGATGTTAAGACCTGTTGGTGCACTCATGCCTCTATACAGTGTCTCCTTGGCAGCTAGAGCTGAATTCTGAACTGTATTTATAACTCAGCAAAAAGCAACTTAACAGGAGCTTTGTTATGAAGTGTATGTGGTAGATAGATAAGACACAAGTGTGGCAGGTTTTATTGGTCTACTCAGACCAGTGATGCTCAGTACCTAGGTATGTATGAAGTTTATTCCAGCCAGGGATGATGCTATTTTCACAATTTGTGTGACCAAGATTTAAGGGAAGATGCTCTGTGAACTTCTCCATAATGGTTGATTATATGAAGTTTGATGAGTGGGAGGTTTTTTTCTCCCCACAACCTTAAGCAATGGGGAAAGCCATCTTCTCAGATCCTCCTTCCTCAGCTTTATGAGCCTGTGAAGACTGATTGCATTGTATGTGCTGGGACCTTTTATAAAAAACAGGTCTTATAGATGTAAATGAAGGCTTCCTAGCTTCTGTAATTAGCAGGGTTTTACCCTGGCAAAACTTTCTAATGTTTATTTTCAATGAAATGAGAATGAACTGCAAACAGGAAGTACACTTTCCCTCACAAAATTTAATTATGATCTTCATACTCTGTGAGTTCTCCTGGAGTTTTTTGGAAGGCCATTCGAGCTTATCTCAGAAGAAAATTTTCAATATACAGCTTTCAAATGCAGGTCCAACTCTCCAAGAATCTCTGCTGGTGGTGGCTGTGAGACACCACACTGCTACCTTTGATTACTTCTGTGCATTAAAGCCGGGACGTCTTGTACAGCTACTGTCCTTTAAACTAAGGTAGTTAGGAAAACATGTTCCATTTGTAGTATGTACAGGTTGATACCACCGTGGTGATAACTGACTATAGCAAGTTAGTGGTGACTGTCAAAGGAATGAATTTTATGCCTGAGGAATATTAATGTGAGGTGCTCATGCATAAAAAAAGAAGTTAGTTGAAATTTGCATAATACTTGCTGCACCTGCTTGAATGAACTGTTAGATTATTGTATGGGGCTGCCTCAGTTCAAACACTTCAGCTTTGCCATTCTCAATGGATTAGTAAAAATAATTGTGTGGTTTAACAGAGGAATTTATATTGTGTTTAAGAGTCTTTGAGCAAACACCAGGGAGTGAAAAATACATTATAGACCTAGTGAGCCATGCTGTGGGAAATGTAAACTAAAGCAGTGATTTATCTTTAGGAGTTGCATCTCTTTTGCTACTTGCGAAACACCTATTTTAATCAATTGTGAATGAATAAGATCTGTGATATAAACTGATGAATGGAATTTATTAAACTGTAACTATCATGCAATATTTACAGAAGAATTAGGGAAATAATTACATTTTCCAAGGGTGAAGTTAAATTTGATCTCTGAGGACATGCCCAAAAGACAGCTTCTGACTTAAATGCTTAAGTTTTAAAGAAGAGTGCACTGTTTTCCTTGTGCACATCTTTACATGGCTCCTCTCATTTTGTGATGAGAGAGAAAAGTTGTTTTTATTTATTAAGATGGAGATAGTAAAGTATTCTAGTCTCCTCATGTACTTATCTCCTTGGGCTTCTTCCTTCTGATTAAGAATGCAGTAGGTATTGATATCATAGGTGTTGACTGCTAGATTCCCACAGCTGCACTAAGTGCAATAGGAGTTGAAACTGAGTTATTATAACATATACACTCAAGGGTCATATGGAAGAGAGAACAAAATGAGATGGTAAGGGTAAAGCACTCTAGATTTTTTATATTTAAAAAAAGAAAATCCAGAAGTGTCACACAGCTTGGAGGTCAAATCCAGGTAGTACTCAGAAGAGAATAACAGAGAAAACAGATTTGTGGTTTAAAGTGCAGCCATAAACTTACTAGCTGAGGTTACCACAGAGAGCTGTCTGGTCCAACCTCCCTGCGCAGAGTCATCCTAGAGCACATGGCACAGGATTCTGTCCAGATGGTTCTTGATTATCTCCGGTGAGGGGGACTCCACAACTTCTCCAGTGCTCAGTCACGCTCATAGTAAAGAAGTTCTTTCTTATATTCAGATGGAGCTTTCTTGCATCAGTCTCTGCCTGTTGCCTCTTGTCCTATTGCTTGGCACCACTGAGAAGAGCCTGGCTCCATCCTCTTGGCACCCACCCTTTAGATATTTATACTCATTAATGAAGTCCCCTCTCAGCTGTCTCTTCTCAAGGCTGAACAGGCCCAGCTCTCTCAGCCTTTCCTTATAAGAGATGCTGGAGTCCCCTGATCATCTTTGTTGCCCTTTGCTGAACCCAGTCCAGGAGCTCCATGTCGCTCTTGTACTGAGGAGCCCAGAACTGGACACAGCACTTCAGATGTGGCCTCACGTGGGCTGAGTAGAAGGGGAGGATCACCTCCTTCAACCTGCTGGCAATGCTCTTTTTAATGCATCTGAGGATACCACTGGCCTTCTTGGCCACAAGGGCTCACTGTTGGCTCATGGACAGCTTGTTGTCCACCAGGACCCACAGGTCCTTCTCCGCAGAGCTGCTTTCCAGCAGTTTGGCCCCCAGCCTGTACTGGTGTGGGGGGTTATTCTTCCCCAGGCTCAGGACTCTTCAATTGCTGTTGTTGGACTTCAGACAGTTCTTTCTGCCCGTCTCTCCAACCTGCTGAGGTCCTTCTGAAGGGCTGCACAGCCCTCTGTGGTATCAGCTACTNGCTGGCAATGCTCTTTTTAATGCATCTGAGGATACCACTGGCCTTCTTGGCCACAAGGGCTCACTGTTGGCTCATGGACAGCTTGTTGTCCACCAGGACCCACAGGTCCTTCTCCGCAGAGCTGCTTTCCAGCAGTTTGGCCCCCAGCCTGTACTGGTGTGGGGGGTTATTCTTCCCCAGGCTCAGGACTCTTCAATTGCTGTTGTTGGACTTCAGACAGTTCTTTCTGCCCGTCTCTCCAACCTGCTGAGGTCCTTCTGAAGGGCTGCACAGCCCTCTGTGGTATCAGCTACTACTCCCAGCTTTGTGTCATCAGTGAACTTGCTGAGGAGGCATCTGCCCCTTCCCACAAGTCACTGATGAACGAGTTAAACAATACTGGACCCAATATTGACCCTTGGCAGGCACCACTAGTGACAGGCCTCTGGCTAGACCCTGTTCTACTGGATTACATCCCTCTGGGATGTGCCATTCAGCCAGTTCTCAATCCACCTTGCTGTCCACTTATCCAGTCCGCGCTTCCTGAGTTTACCTAGGAGGATATTGTGAGAGGCAGTGTCAAAAGCCTTGTTGAAGTTGAGGTGGGCAATACACAGTGCTCTCCCCTTATCCATCCAGGTAGTTGTCTCATCATGGAAAGCCATCAGGTTGGTCAAGCATGATTTGCCTTTAGTGAATCCATGCTGACTATTCCTGATCCCCTTCTTGTCATCCATGTGGATAGAGACGGCCTCCAGAATGAGGCACTCCATCACCTTTCCAGGGATTGAGTTAGGTTGACTGGCTGGTATTTCCCTGAGTCCTCCTTGCCCTTTTTGAAGACTGAGGTGACATTTACTCTCTTCCAGTGCTAAGGCACCTCTCCTGATCTCGGCAACCTTTCAAAGGTAACCATTAAGGGCCCTGCTGTGGTGTCCATCAGTTCCCTCAGCGCTTCTGGGTGCATCCCATCAGGACCCATGGACATTGCAGACATCAAAGCTGTCTATATGTTCTCTAAACCAATCCTCCTTGAGAGAGAGAAAGTCTTCCTTCCAACATTCCTTTACCCTGGTCCCCTGGGTCAAAGATTCCCGAGGGTTGGCCATGTCAGTGAAAACTGATGCAATGAAGGCATCCAGTTACTCTGCCTTCTCTGCATCCTTTTTTTATCAGGGTGCTTCCTCCATTTAGTAATGGGCCCACATTTTCCTTTGTTTTCCATTTGTTATCAATGTGTTTGAAGAAACCTTTCTTTTTGTCCTTGACATTCTTGGCCAGATTTAATTCCAGATAGGCTTTGACCTTCCTTGTCTCATTTCTACTTACACTGGCAACCTCTCTATATTCATCCCAAGTGACCTGACCCTGTTTCCATCTCCTGTGTATTTTCTGCTTCTGCTTGGGTATTGACAGGAGTTCTTTATTCATACATGAAGATCTCTTTGTCCACTTTGCCCAATTTCTTGCTCATTGGGATGCATTGTTCTTGAGCCTGGAGGATGTAATCCCTGAATGTCAACCAGCTCTTGGATTTCTCTTCCCTCATGACCTGTACCCACTGGATTCTTCCAAGAAAATCCCTAAAGAGTCTAAAATTAGCTCTCCTGAAGTCTGTGGTTACAATCTTATTTGCTGCACTGCTTCCTTCTTGCCTCCTTCCTTGATACTGAGCTCCACAGTCTCATGGTCACTAGAGCCAAGGCTGCTCCCAACCTTCACGTCTCCAGCAAGGCCTCCCCTGTTTGTCAGTAAGAGGTCAGGCACCACATCATTCCTTCTGGGGTTCTCACTACCTGTGTCAGGAAGTTGTCATCGGTGCTTTCCAGGAACCTTCTGGGTCTGTACTTCACAGTGTTGTTTCTCCAGCAGATGTCAGGGTAGTTAAAGGCCCCCACAGGAACCAATGCCTGTGACTTTGAGACTGCTTCAAGCTGCCTGTAGGCCTCATACACTTTCTCCTCCTGCTTGGGCTACCTGTAGCAAGCACCCACAATGTCAGCCTTACTAGTCTGCTGTTTTATCCTAACCCATAAGCTGTTGACTTGCTTGTCCTCCACCCCAAGAAAGAGCCAACATTCCAAGGGTTGCCTCACATACAGAGCAACTCTACCACTGCACTTTCCTGGTCTGTCTTTCCAACACTGTGTAGCCCTTCAGGACTATGTCATCTTGAGGCAAAATGATTTTTTTTACTTTTGTGCTGTCACATATGTATATACATATTGGTTTACCTGCCAATCCTACTGGAAACCTCATTCCAAACCTTGCACTGTAGTAGTTAGGAACCCTTCTAATTATCAGCTAGAAACATTCACGTCCAGTTTCTACCCATCTGTTTTTGTTTCATTGTCATCCCCAATTATCAGGGAAAAAAATTTTACTTGGACTGAGTAATCACGTCTTCCCTAGGTCCTTGCTTTTGAAATTTAAACAAGAATAGATTTCCATACCTTTTACTGAAAATAGGTACCTTGTTTTCTTGGGGCTGTCCTGTGCAGGGCTGGAAGGCGGACTTCATAGAATCCTAGAATTATAGAATAGTTTGTGTTGGAAGAGACCTTAAAAGTCATCTAGTTTCAACCCCCCTGCCAAGGGCAGGGACACCTTCCACAAGACCAGGTTTCTCAGAGCTTCATCTAGCCTGGCCTTGAACACCTCATGGGATGGGGCATCCACCGCTGCTCTGAGCAACCTGTTCCAGTGCCTCACCACCCTTATTGAAAGAGTTTTTTTCCTAATAGCTAATATAAACCTACTCTCTTCTATTTTGAATCCATTCCCCACCGTCCTGTCACTACGTGCTCTTGTAAAAAGTCCTCCCCAATTGTGAGGAGCCAATCTAATTTTGATTTCTGTCTCAATACTGGTTGTCAGGGGCATGTCGGGGAGGGGTTGCACATGTGCCACTTGCAGGAGGCAGCTAGAAGAAGAGGGGAGAAAGCCTTGTCTCTGGGGAGACTTTGCCTGGCAACCGTTTCACACTTCACATGGGACAGGCAGTCAGCAGGGGAACACCAAAGACCCTGAACCCTCCAGAGAGGTTCTCCAATGAGATGGCAAAAGGTCTCCACCAATGGACTGCTGTGGAATGTTGGACTGGGCCAATGGTGTCCTGTCAGCAGGCGGACTTTGGGAGGAGCCAGGGGGTATAAAAGTAACTGCATCACAAGTTCTTGGGGCTTTTTGAGTCAGGGGCTTTTGGGTTTTTTGGTTTTGCTTTGGCTCTAACCAGCAGGGCTTTTGGCCTTGTTTTTTGGGGTCTGGTCTTTTGGTCTTCTTGTTTTTCCCTGGCTCTAGCCTTTTATTTTGGTCCTCTTTGCCCTGGCTCCAGCCTGCCTTTTGGTTCTTCTACCCTCTCTGGCCCTTGCTCTCCCTCACGTACTCGCCCTCCCTCTTTCTGGATGCTTGGCAAGACACCAGTTGACCTCCAAGCCTCGTGTGTTGCCTGTGTCCTGCCCTACCCCTTTGCCTGTCCCAGCCGCCGTCTGTCCTGCCTCCCTGTGTTCCTGACTGGCACCCTGCCTGCTTTGTCCTTGCATTCCTGCCTGCCTCTTACCTTGCTTTGCCGATCCAGCCCGCCACCACAATATCCACCACATCCCTCTCCAGTGTTCTGGACCTCCTGCCTGAGCACCTACTCACTCATCTCATGTCCAGCTGCCCATCGCCGTGGCAGCTGTGCTTGTAGAGCCGTGCCTCTCTGAGAGCTGTGCAGGCTCCCCCACAGGCAGTGTGCACACACCCCCTGCCACTTGGATGTTGATGGCACTCCCTGACCTTCTGGTGGTAACACCAGCTTTTTCTCTCTGTCTCCCCTCTCTCTCTCTCCCCCCATCCTTTCTTCATTTTCCGTCCTCCTTTTCTGTCTTTTCCAGTCTTCTTTAGTAGGGCAACTCCCTTTTTTGTTACTAATAAATGGTTCTCAGATACAATATTGTCTCCTGTGACTTAATTTCATCCTAGACCAACTGTTTTAAAAGAGCTCTTCACAGTTTCCCATAGTGGAACATCCATCTTTCTTGTATGCTCCCTTCAGGTACTAGAAGGCAGCATTTACATCACCCAGAAGCCGCCTCTTCTCCAGGCTGAACAATCCCAATTCTGTCAGCCTTTCCTCATAGGACAGGTGTTCCAACCCTCTGATAAACTTGTTGGCCTCCTCTGGACTCGCTCCAACAGACTGATGTCCTTTTTGTGCTACAGACCCCAGAGCTGGATGCAGCACTCCAGGTGGGGTCTCACCAGAGGGGAGTAGAGGGGAAGAACCACCTCCCTTGCTGACAATGCTGTTTTTATGGTTGGCTCTCTGGGCTGTGAGTGCACATTGCTGGGTCATGTCCAGCTTCTCATCCACGAGTATCTCCAAATCCTTCTCAGCAGGGCTG
>VZRS01000477.1:7226-78114 GCA_013398055.1 Ifrita kowaldi | reverse complement strand
ACGATCAAGATGCTGTGAGGGGCCTCAGAAGCCTCAGCCCCCTCAGCTCCCTCAGCAAACTCTGTGAGGGATTTCAGCCCCTCAGCCATGATCAAGATGCTGTGAGGGGCTTCAGAAGCCTCAGCTCCTTCAAGCTTCAGCAAACTGAGGGATTTCAGCCCCTCAGCCATGATCAAGATGCTGTGAGGGGCTTCAGCCCCCTCAGCTCCCTCAGCCTTCCACAAACTGAGGGATTTCAGCCNCACTCAGCCTTCCACAATCGGAGGGATTTCAGCCCCTCAGCCATGATCAAGATGCTGTGAGGGGCTTCAGCCCCCTCAGCTCCCTCAGCAAAGCCTGTGGAGGATTTCAGCCCCTCAGCCATGATCTGGCCGTTGAAGGCTTTCAACCCGCTCAGCCCTCAGTATCCCGTTAAAAGAGGTAGGTTTGAATTATTCTTTTTAAAATATTTTTTGGGTGTCTTTCCCCATTCCCTTTTTATTTTCATTTCCAGTGCCTGCTTGTGCACCCATGGGCCGGTGCACAAGCAGGCACTGGAAATGAAAGTAGAGAAGGGAATGGGGAAAAGCAGAGGGAGGGGGGAATGGTATAAAATCATGGAATGGTTTAGGTTGGAAGGGTCTGTCACTAGACCAGAATGCTCCAAGCCCCATCCAACCCAGCCTTGAACACTTCCAGGGATGCTTCCTTCAAATTAATGAGGAATTTGGTTAATAATGGGCTCGGAGGTCTTATTTGGAAATTAAGTAGGAAAAGGGCTAACCCAACTGCCACCCTGGCCCTGGTATTATTCATTTTCCAGTTTTAATCCTCTGGATTTTATACTGTCCCCATATGTTCTGTTTTCAGCCTGCCACAGGAATTCTATGTGGACAATTGGCTGAGCAGTGGGGCCTTTGGCCCCCTCAGAATTCACAGGAAGCAGTTGGGAAGCTGAACTGCCCCGTGAACACGAGAAGGGGTGGTGAAAGTACAGGATTTAGTCAAAAGGTCACATCTTGAAGTTCCTGAACTCCAAAAGGATTTTTTTCTGCTGTCTACAGACTTTAATACCAGGATAGCAAAGCACCAGACTGCATTTTATTCCCATTTGGGGCTATGATTGTGCCTTTTGCCATTCCTGTAAAAATCCATCAAAATGTGGCTTGATATAAATCCATTAAAAAAATGAGTATGCACATGCTCAGTGGATTTACGGAGTTGCAGATAAACTTGGGAAATTTTATTGGACTCCCCTTCCCTGGAAGTGTCCAAGGCCAGGCTGGATAGGGCTTGGAGCAGCCTGGTTAGTGGGAAGGTGTCCCTGCCTGTGGCAGGGAGGATGGAACTGGACCATCCTTAAAATGGTGATGGTGAAAATAAATCGATTAATGTTAGGAAGATGCAGTAGCTGATGCCATGAATGAATCCATGTGATCCAGAGCTGCCACACTGGGTTTTGTGATAGAACAGAAGTGCAACGAAGTTGCACTTAATCAATTTTATAGGATAAACCCCCAAATCACCGAAGTGTTTGTTTCTCCACCTCCCAAAAATAAACAAGTGGGAAAATGGAGCAAAAAATCCTTCTAATTTCCATGCAGTTTCTCCCTTTGTGCTTCCTTGTTATGAGTCAACATGAGGCTGGTTTGGGTTAGAGGGGAAACCTGCTAATTTCAGTACAGCTAAACAAAGAATGTGTTTCATTCATTGCCTCAGAAACACTGCAGATTTCCACGAGAAGGTACTCTTGGAGGTGGGAAAATATTCTTCTGTGCTTGTCGGAATTCCGATTGAAATTTGGTTTGTTTTCTAATTCCCTAATGAAAGAGGATGTTTGATTTCAATTAAAGTGAAATGTCATCATTTTAGGTCGTACTAATGGATACGGAATACTGCAGTCCATTAGGGAGAAAACAGTGGATTTGGGAAAAGGCCAAGAGGTGCAGGGGATGTAAAGAGATTTTCCATGTATTTTCAATTTTTGAAATGGGCATATGTAGGTCATTATGGAAATCCATGGGTTGTGATGACAGGAATACAGAAAATACAATAAAGCAATCTTTTATCAAGATTTCAGCAGGAATTGTTCATATTTCCCAAAGAACCAGCATCTGGAAAAAGGTTTGGACGGGGCTTGAAGTAACCTGGGCTAGTGGAAGGTGTCCCTGCCCATGGCAGGGGGATGATCCTTAAAATCCCTTGCTCCAAGCCTCTTCCAGCCCAGCCTTGAACAATTCCAGGGCTGGGGCATCCACAGCTTCTCTGGGAATATGAATGGGAATATGAGGGAAACCCTCTGGGAGAGTTTATGAGATTTAACAGTTTATTCCTCTGTATGGTATTCTTTAAATTATTGAGCGGTTTTTTTAAGTCTCTCCACTGTTGGCAAAAATTTGTTGTTGCTCTTATTATAAATTGTTTTATATCTTGTTTCATATCTTATTTTTGTTATTACTGTTTGTTATTGAGCCTGGACCCGTCGATCACGGGGGATCCTTGGGTTGAGTCCCGTGCGCTGCCCTCCGTCGCTTGGCCTGATAATTGAATTAAAAGCTGCTGTAAAAAATACATGGGAATAAGAATGGGAGAGGGATGAAGAAGGAAATAATTGGGGGAATACGTGGCGGCTGGATTAGTTATTGTCCCAATTAGCTGCCTGAATCAGCTCCTTGACAAGGAACACAGAGGGAAGAATAAAGGGCTATCGGTGACAAGGCCAGTTTTTAGGGAAGCTGCTCCTCTAAGTGTATTATGATTGCAATATAAAGAGCTGCAGGTTTCAGTTAAATGGATTTTGATTCTGCTTATTTTTCTAACAGTAGATTCGTTTCACTTCCATATTAATCTCCTTTTATTAAACCATAGAAATTCCAACCTTTGTTTTTCTGGGAGCAGCCTAGGACATAATCTAACTTTACAAAAAAATACAAGTATTTGTGCTTAGTAAAGAGATTGAGGTTGGATTTAAATCCTGTGAACTGGACACACAATTATGGCATTTCCAGGTCTAGGAGAAGTTGATTATTTGGAATGAACACGGGGAAGGAAATTCTACTTGAATTAATTTTCAT
This sequence comes from Ifrita kowaldi, assembly GCA_013398055.1. NCBI lineage: Eukaryota > Metazoa > Chordata > Aves > Passeriformes > Cinclosomatidae > Ifrita > Ifrita kowaldi. Next base: position 75,061 of record VZRS01000477.1, on the reverse strand, counting down.
GTCAAACTGGTTTCAATGTTTTGGAGGGAAACAAATTCCTTTTTAAACTAGTGGCCTCAAGCTGTGCCAGAGGAGGTTCAGGTTGGACATCAGGAGGAATTTCTTCATGGAAAGGGTGGTCAGGCATAGGAATACCTAAAACCTACTGAAATAATAGGCCCAAAGCTATTGAATTTAATTAAATAAAGTTAAATGAATGCCCATTGTGACTTGGGGATGGGAAGAGGCTGGGCGTGAGGTCACATGGAGAAGCTGTGCCTGCCCCATCCTTGGAGTGCTCGGGGCCAGGTTGGGCCGGGCTTGGCGCAGCCTGGGCTGGTGGAACTCCCCAGCAGAGGTCTGGTTGGAGCTCCCAGACATTCCAGTTGGAGCATGGGAGACACAGACGTGTTTCTGCACTGTCTCTGGGCCACCTCCCACACACGAGACGGGAACACGGGCAGGGACACAGGATCTCCCTCCGCTTGTGCTCCTTAGGAAGAGCTGCAAATGCAGCCTCAGAACCTCCGGCTGCAATGTTCTGTCGCTCCTTGTCGGGCACTAAATGTAACAAGTAAATACCTAATAATAGTTCAGAAGCAGTCATGGAAATGCACGGAGCTCTCCCTAAAAGCTCCTGTTTCCCAGCAGGAATTCTAGGGCCTTGCCCAGCTCCATTGATTATGTTGTCTGTAGAGAGGGAGCTGAAAAGGTTGCAAAGAAATGAGGGATTAGGGAAAAAAAGCCTGCGAGGGAAGGAACACAAAGCCAGGCTGCATCTGGCCAGTGCAGAGGAGACTTGCATCCCAAATGTTTTCCTGTCACTGTGAATATTGAGTCACAAGTGGAATATTTTCAATAATCGGGATCATCCCAATGACAGTTTAACCTTGTGGAGAATATTGAATCGCTCGTCCTCACCCATGGCATTACTCAGGAGCTGTTGGGTTTGGTGGGGAATCATGGAGACATAGCTGGTGTGCCCATTCCCACTGGATCTGCCGAGTCATGGGATCATGGAATGGTTTGGGTGGGAAGGGACCTTAAAGATCACCTCATTCCACCCCCTGCCATGGGCAGGAACACCTTCCACTATTCCAGGTTGCTCCAAGTCCCAGCCTGGCCTTGGACACTTTCAGGGATAAAGGTGTCCAAGCCCAGGCTGGAGGAGACTGGAGCCAGGGATTTACACCAGCTGAGTATCCAACTCTGTAATAAATGAGGATCATTTATGACATAACTCAGCTGGCATGGAGCTTCCCTCCTGTCCTGTCCGTGCTTGGAGGGGACGCAGCCTCGCTCCTGTCAGCGGGTGCTCCGTGGCTGCGTTGGGAAAGGTGCCGCAGCCAGGAGATCTGTAGGATGAGGCTTTCCAGGTCTGGTCTGAGGCTAAGATGCCTCCAGCTGGCACCTCCCGGCACTCAAGGCTGGTTCTTGCTTGCAGTCACCGCGTGAGAAAGCCTCTCCCTGCTGAGTACACAATGATCCTGCAAATCAGCAGGAATGCCTGCCACCGGCTCGGGTCCTTCCTGAGGGTTACAGCTCCTGCATCCAAAAACCAGAGACAGCCTGGAATGTCAGATGCCTGAGCTGGTGATGGCTGGGTGAAGTCAGGCTGGCTCAGGGGAACTTTGCTGGGGAGAGGCTGGGGGTGAGGTCACCCAGAGCAGCTGTGGCTGCCCCTGGATCCCTGGCAGTGCCCAAGGCCAGGCTGGATGGGGCTTGGAGCAGCCTGGGAGAATGGAAGGTGCCCCTGCCATGGCAGGGGGTGGAACGAGGTGAGCTTTAAGGTCCTTCCCACCCAAACCGTTCTGGGATTCTGAGATTTTAATTTCATCACCAGGAAGCATGAGGAAGGTGAGGGGTCAGGGGACAAGAGGAGCGAGGCAGGGCGGGGAAAGTAAAGCCGTGTTTCCCGCATGGATTACTCCCCAACAATCCGCTGGAGGAGGGATTTGGTCTCCTCCTGAAACCCCAAACCAGCCTCATTTGAATTTGCCAAGCACCTGTGAAAGAATGCAGCTGCACGGCCCTGGGAAAACAATGGGAACTGTGACAGTTCATTATTATAAGGCAGCCCCGAGATTTATTTGGGAAAGTTATTGATACAGAATTCCACTGGAGGACACAGTGGCATTCCCGAGGTATGCCAGGGAGCAGCTAGTTGGGGTTGTGGATGTGTGTACATCATGTAAACCCCAGTTTGGGAACGGGGACAACTTACTGGGTCTGTCAGACAGCAAAACAAATGGAGGAGGACTGGTTGCTTCAGCATTTCCTTCCCTTATTTTTATTCCATATTCAGTTGGTAGGTTGGGATTTTTCCTTGTTTGCTATTTTTTTTGTAGTTTGCTCTGGCTATTTTTTTTCTGGTGAAGCAAGGGTTTGGAAAGTGCAGGCAGCATTTCAAACTGTGATCTGCACAGATGGGAATGAAGGAACATTCTCCAGGCGAAAATTGTTCTCGGAGACATTTGGATTGAGCAGGATTTGTCTCTGTGCGAGGTGGAACATCCTGATTTCCACCAAGAGGGTGCTTGGCCAGCACAGTGGTGGTGGTGGTGGTGGCAGGCCAGGGGACACCTCCCACCAGCCAGTGCCCAGCCAGTGGGTCCAGCCCACTGGATCCGACCTGTGCTTCCATGGGGGAAGCATAGTGCAAGGCACAATAATCCATGGAAAGGGTTGTCCCATGAAAAAATCCTCAGGATCAAGCTGCCGAGGTGGTTTGCTGGTGTTGTGTCCTTACAAACCTTGCCGCTTTTAATGAGTTTGAGGTGTGTGTGTAGCCCGGCACTTGATGAAGAGTTTCTGTCACCACAAGCAGCAGTTACAAATGACAGGGTGGGCAGGGATGGGCTGGGCAAATCCAAAACAATTTGCTTTGCATAGATTAGCAGCTCCTAAAGAGATCCCACGTTCATCTGGGAGAGATTTTCATGGAGTCCAGGGTGCAGTGTCAGAGAGAGGCTTTGCTGCCCATGTCTTGTGTTTCTCCCCACTTCCTCCTCTCTTCCCTCCTCCCCCTTTTCATTTCCAAACTGAATTTCCTGGTTTCCAGATGCAACTGCAATATAGTGTGGAAATAAAAGCAGGCAGTTAAATTGTCGGAGCCCATAATCTTTCCCAAAGAAAAAGGGTGGATCATCCAACTCCATTTTCCTGCTTATGGGTCCCTGTTGCTGTACTAGTGGTAAATACACGAGGAACTCAGCTCATCAAATTTTTAAGCACAGGATGCACAAAGGAAGCTCCAGAGTGTCTGGAAAAGCTCGTGGCATCGGTCAAAGGCAGCTCTTGGGGCTGAGGCATAGCCAGCTCCCCATTCATCATCACTTCCCTTCCATCCCTGAGTTCCTTTTGTTCTCTAAACCCTAAATTTCCGTGGTTTAATTTTCCTCCTCTCCTGGAATGGCTTTGCAAATGCTTAGCCTTAAGTAATAGTCAGTAAAGGCGAATTACCTTAAATCAAGCAAGAGTTATCTAATTTAGAAAATAGGAAATAGAGAGAAAATCAAACTAAATGAAATGCAAACAGGATAATTCGTATCTAATCCATGGGCTTCTCAACAGGAGGAGTCTTTTAGTTGTGCTCAGTTGAGCGTCCATTCTTAGCACAACTTACAGGACTGTGAGTCCAAACCAACAACCTCTTTAGGCCCTGCACTCCCAAAATCCTAAGAAAATGGGATTTTTCACATCCATTTGTGCTTTCATCATAGCACCTCCAGCTGAGTTGCTCCTTCCTCAGTTTCCCTCACTGCTTTTATTGGCACACACCCACTTATCTGCACTTTTTATAAGCACATGGAGATGGGATAGTGCCAGGGCAGATTTCCTATGACACCTGGACAAGACAGTCCATAGAATCCCACACGGGGTTGGGGTGGGAGGGACTTAAAGATCATCTCCTTCCACCCCAGGACACCTTCCAATACCCCAAGCCCCATCCAGCCTGGCCTTGGACACTGCCAGGGATCCAGGGGCAGCCACAGCTTCTCTGGGCACCCTGTGCCAGGGCCTCCCCACCCTCCCAGGGAACAATTGCTTCCCAATATCCCATCCAAGCCTCCCCAGTTTCTCCACCCTTTAGTTCCCTTCCCTGCCTTTTTATTAATATGCAATGCACCACCGACCCCCAGATTAATGAAGCTTATTACAGGATCCTGCTAGAAAGCTTTCCAACTTCCTTCCAATTAACACACGGTGCTTCAGAGGAATCCTCGGAATACGGGGAGGTGTTTGGCAATTGCACAGCACCTTTTTTTCAGGCAACTTCACTTAAGATGTCCTTGTTAGATGAAAGACTCCTCAGATGCTGATTACCCCCTCCGGGCGGGTTCTTCATTGTTCTCCACGCACAGGAATTGTTTTATGTATCTTATTTAGGTTAAGCTTTGAAGGATCATCTTGGTTTATTATGGAATCATGGAATGATTTGGGATGGAAGGGACTTCAAAGCTCATCTCATTCCACCCCCTGCCACAGGCAGGGACACCTTCCACTATCCCAGGTTGCTCCAAGCCCCATCCAACCTGGCCTTGGGCACTCCCTGGGAAGGGGAGTCCACTCAGACAAGGGAATTTTAGATTGGCACATGAGAAAACGCACTGGGAGCTCCCCCTGCCATCCTGCAGGATGGATCCTGGCATGGACTGGTTCCTAAACAAAGGAGAACATTCCCAGCAATGCAGCTGTGCTGTCTCACCTGCTGCTGAGCTGCTCCAGTGTGTGCTCCACAGAGCTTTCCCTGAGACTTCCAGTAGGAAATGCCGGACAGGCAGCCCCATGATCCACTCTGGTGATGGCGTTTCCGGCACCTAAGTCCTGGTTAATTATTCAAGGCCAGGTTGGCCGGGGCTTGGAGCAACCTGGGATAGTGGAAGGTGTCCCTGCCCATGGCAGGGGTGGAATGTGATGATCCTTAAAATCCCTTCCAACCCAAACCATTCCGGAAGTCATTCTAGGATTCCATAACCTTCTCTGCACCAAACCCTGTTGCCAGGATTTTTGGTCCCGTTTCCATCCCAGTGACTCCCAAGTCACACTTTGCACCTGATGGCAAAATGAGGACAGTACTGGATTATGCTTTCCATGGATGGAGGCGCCTGACCTCCATCCCTGAGCTCCTCAGTGCAAGGTGGGAGCATAGCCCTGCTCCCCTGGAGCCAGAGGGCTGGTCCAATCCAGGTTTTGTTCCCCTTCTCCCAGTTTTCCCGCAGATTCTGAGGAATTCCCAATGATTCCTTTTCCAGTGAAACACTAACAATGAGAATCTTTCAAGGTTAGCAACGCAATTTGGGCAATCGAGCAAACTATTGGGGAGGCTTCATTCCACTGCGGCAATTAAGAAGAAGGAATATCAGCAGGTCACGTCTTGCTTCCGGTGCATCGGGAATGATTTTGCCGTGGAGTTTGGAAGAAGCAGGATTGGGGTTGCACTTGGTATTTAAAGCAAACAAACCTATCTATTAAATGAGACTGCGGAATGGGGCACGAAAGTAAAACCGAGACCGTTAAATTACAGATAAAGGGGGAAGAGTCCAAATTTTCCCAAATGTTCTCATTTTCCTTTTTTTTCCTAACGACCGTCGTTATATTTTGATGTGGTTAATAATACAGCAGAGGTTAAATGAAACATGAAAAAGGGCTGTACATTAAAATTGAGATAACTCTTCCTTCAGTGAAGTGGAACCCAGCAGATGTAGCTGCACACTGTAATTGCTGCCTGTTTCCTGTCACTCTGATTAAGTTGCATTGTCCCTGCTCCAAGTGTAGGAATCAGTGGCTTCCCATAGGGCACAGCATGGGACAACTGGCTTCAGCAGGCAAATGACTCTGTGCACCTCCTGCTTGTCCTGGTAATGGTATAGACACACAATATACATTGATGACTCCTAAAATCAATAGGCTGTGCAGTGGGAGAGGCTCCGGGGCTTCCATGGGAGAGGCACTCCATTCAAGGGCCGGGATTTTGGGAACAGTTCACTTCCCCAGTTCAGGAGGCCAAATAAGCCCAATGCCTGGCTGCTGTGTTAATTCTGGTTCTCAAGAGTTACTCTGCACCTTCTAGTGTTGTTCTTCTCCTCATTCCAAAGCCATGGGATCCCAGAACCACAGGATGGTTCGGGCTGGAAGGGAGCTTAAGGACCATCCAGTTGCACCCCCCTGCGGGAGTGCAACCTTCCACAATCCCAGGTTGCTTCAAGCCACGTCCAGCCTGGCCCCGAGCACTTCCAGGGATAGGGAGATCACATCCTCCCTGTGCGGAAAGTCTCGCATTGTTCACTCTGTTCCCAATTATCCACGTTTTCCTTTCAGGAACAAATCCCCGCTTCAGGGATTAAACTGTACAGTAAAATCCAGGCCCTGGGTGGGGAATGCGAGGCAGGATTCCCAGCTGCCAGGAATTGCAGGAGATCCAGTGAACCCAGTGGGGTTACTCTGATTTCCAGCAGCTGTTAGATCTGCTGGAGAGGTCCAGAAAGTGCTTTTGCCATGTGATTCTGTTCGGAAAAGACGGGATGCGCCTTGTTCAGCAGAGCCTTGCCCCACTTTTGTTCGGAGTCATTCCACTGCTGTCATTCCACTGTGACATCAGTGCAAAGCAAGGCACGCTCTGCTTGCAGAACTCCCACAAAGGTGACACCCAGCAGAGCAGTAGAATAATGGAATCATGGAATTATTTAGGCTGGAAAAGCCCTCTAATATCATCGAGTCAAATCGTCCCCGAGCACTGCTGAGGCCATCACTAGCCCCTGTCCCCAAGTGCCACATCCACACGGCTTTAAATCCCTCCAGGGATGGGGACTCCACCCCTGCCCTGGGCAGCTGTGCCGGGGCTGGACAGCCCTTTCCATGAGGAAGTTTTCCCTAATATCCAACCTAACCCTCCCCTGCTGTCACTTGAGGCTGTTGCCCCTTGTCCTGCCACTTGTTAATTGCGAGAAGAGACAGACCCCTATGGAGTTACCCACTCCTTCGGCACCCCTATTCCTTTTCAAGCCTGAATCCCAGTTCAGAGGAGTATTTGCAGCTTCAGGGCATTGTGGGCTGATGCCAGAGGGGCAGCAGCCCAGCAGGAAGATCTGGAGTGCCCTGGTGTGATCCTGAACTCAGGGAATACTTCCCTTCCTGAGAATTTTTTGGTGACTGAGGAACTGGAATGTTTTGCATCCTGAGTCTTCAAGTGAGCATCAGCTGGGCAGGAGGGCTGTGGATTATGATTTGGGATTTAGGCATCTCTCCCTTCCAAGGCTGTGGCTGCCCCATCCCTGGCAGTGTCCAAGGCCAGGCTGGATGGAGCTTGGAGTGACCTGGGATAGTGGAAGGTGTCCCTGCCCATGGCTGGGAGTGGGATGAGATGGGCTTTAAGGTCCCTGCCAGCCCAGCCTATGCTGGGATTCCAGGGCTCTATAAAATCCCATTTTGGCTGGTTAATCCCCAGTTGGATCTGGGGCCTTGCTTTCTAAAAATGGAAATTAATATTAAAAGTCGTTCCTTAACACATGTTTATTTTCTAATTTATAGAATGTACCTATTACACTCTCCAGACACATGTGCTTGATTATAATGATTATCATATGTATTTTCCAAGGCACTCATCACCATAATATCAAATGTCATTAGAGAAATTAGGGAAGAGCAGCAGCATTCCTTCCAAGGAAAAGCCAGTTTCCTCCTTTCCCACCACAGTAGTGAGAGCGCAGAAGCTCAGCTGATTTTCTGCCACTTTTGTTTCAGCTCAACACAAAACAAGCAAATCCCCAGGGAAATGTGCAGCGTGCACCTGAAGCCAAAACCTCTGTGAAAATCCCATGTAAAAATGTCCTGGAACTGTGCAGGGAAGCACGCTCCAAAACCAGGGCTGTCCGCTGAGTCCTGCTTTTCCTCCCGGTCCCCCAGCCAGCACAGGCACTCACAGCACATCCTGGTTGTTGGCAGCTGCTGAGGGAGGAGGAAAACACGAGGACCAGCAGATCCTGAGCTCAGGTTTAGGGTCACAAACCCCGACTTGAATCCCGGTTGCTGCTCCCAGGGGCACTTTTTTCCTAATGTAAAGATTTCCTGATGGAAATTCCACTTTCTGGAGCAAAACCCGATTTCAAGCCTTGGGAGGAGATAAGTGAGGTGCTGAGGGATTTACATGATGCTCCATGTGTCTTCCCAGAGGTGGAAGATATGGATCTGGATTGGTTTAGGAGACCCCAGGGGTTTTTATTTCAATATTTACTTCTTTAAGCTCCAGCAGAGGAGGGAAACAGCTGGAGATGACACAGACATCCCACTCTTCCAGACCTGGCTGGTTTGTCTGGAAGACACGTGCTGGATTTCAAGCCTGTGTGTGTCCAAGGGCAGGAAGAGGGGGGCTGCTCCGGGGGGAGGCTCCCAGGTCCTTCCAGGGAAGGGGCCAGGGATAGCAGTCCGTGGAGTGATCCATGGAAGAAGGTGCAGTTGGATGTGTCAGTGCCTTCAGTGCCCTGACAGCTACAATATTCCCTCTCTTTATTCCTAATTAATTAAAAATAAGCATTGCCTGGTTTGTTCTTCTGCAACAGCGTCACCTTCCCACATCCCAAGGTTTTCAAGCCAGCTTCCAGCAGTTCCTAGGGATTTAAGGTCTTGGCTTTGGCCACTGCTCAGCAGAAGAGTCCCTTAAATCCAGTCTGTGTCGTGGGGGTGAAGCAGCAGCAGGGAGCTGCCTTTGGATTGCTGACTCCAACTAAATCCTTGGGTTTTTTCTTCCTTTGCGTCATTTCTGTGATTATTTTTGTGCTTCATATGCTCAAAAATCCCTGGGGAATAGGAAAAAAAAATCTCTTTTTTTTTTTATATTTTTGCTTTGCAAGTCACTTTGTAAAGAAGCACTTTGGTGTCTTCAGAAGGTTTGAAACCCACCTGTTTCCTGGGAGGAAAGGCGGGAGCGGCCGGCCCGGTGGATCCCAGCAGGAACTTTAAGGGAAATGAAATATATTGGCCCCACACCTGGGAAGAGGGATTTGAAGCAGGATTTTCAGTCTCAAAGCAAAGATTTGTTTTGCTTGTAGAAACAGAGCTGGGAGAACAGAGTGTTCCTCCTGCTCTGGCAGAGATTCCGCTCTGCCTCCGTGCATCCCGGCCATGCCAGCAGTGCTCCAGGGAAGGACTTACCTTGGAAAAGAAGGGCCAAACCAGGGGGAAAGGAACTGGTGGGGCTCCATGTGCTGCCTGCTCCCACTTGGGAGGACACTTGAACACTTCTAAGGTCACTTGGATAATCTAATCCTACTCAGGATGATATCTAGCTCCGGCAGGAACTCTTGGAAGGCTTTAAACAACATCCATCTTCATTATTTCCCACCCTCGTGTCTGTATGATTGATTCCTGCTAAATTTGGTTTAATTGCTCAGAAGGTCTTAAGGAATGACATTTGGAGAGAGCCAAATGGGATGTCTGAGCTCCCCCTGCTGCTCTGCCGCACGCAGCCGCCCAGCACCCAGCACCCGCTGGTGCTCCGGGCTGGAAAACTCCGGCATAAACACCAGGAGCTCTTTCCTACATGGGCAACAACCACAGGGGGGTTTAGCTGAGGCTGAGTTCTAGCAGGTATCATGGACACTGGGAAGCATCCCAAATCCCAGATCCTTTGGGTTCAACCTTTCAGTTCATGTGCATACACGAGCCTGGCTGGAAAGGCAAGGGTCTGGAACTGGTTCCCAGTGGATCCATCGCCCAGGTCAGTGGTTCTGAGCTCCCTGCATGCAGCCAGGGCAGGAGGGGTCTCACAGCACCCAGCTCCCGGGAAGCGCTCGTGGCCCCACTTTAGTGGCTTCCCCTCCTCAGGAGTGGGATCAGCTCTCCCCGCTGACTGAATCAGCAAATCAGGGCACTTCCTTAGGGCAGGAATCACGGAATCCCAGGGTGCTTTGGGTTGGAAGGGACCTTAAAGCTCTTCTCATTCCAACTCCTACCATGGGCAGGGACACCTTCCACTATCCCTGGCTGCTCCAAGCCCTGTCCAGCCTGGCCTTGGACACTTCCAGAGATCCAGGGGCAGCCACAGCTGCTCTGGGCAACCTGTGCCAGGGCTTGCACACCCTCACAGGGAAGGATTTCTTCCCAAAATCCCATCCGGCTGTCCTGGATGGAGGTGAGGGGAGAGGGAAGGGAAAGCTGGAGGTAAATCCATATTCGTGCCCAAAAGATCAATAAACAGGGAGAAAGCCCCGGCAGGCAGAGGATGGTGGAGCAAATCCGACATTAACTACTCATTATTTACACACTGCCATCGCCACGAGCCGGTGCGTGGCCACAAAAGCTGCGGCAAGATCCCCATTTCCAAGCAGAGTTTTAATTATTTGTAAAAGCCTTCAATTGTTCACCAGATAATGTCATGGATTGGTCCTCCCAGTGTGAAGTGCAACCGTCCAGAACCCCCACAGTATTATAAATAGGCTTCGGAGCCGGGATTGATTGATGTTTGGCATAAAATCTATTCCTCGGAGCATGTGTATTCCTTCTGTTCACCAGTTTCATACAAATATACTTGGGCTGATTTTTTATTCAAATCTCCAATTTATGTTGGGTTTCAACTGTTAAATATTTAAAGGCTTTTTCATCTTTTTTTCCGTATCCCTCTTTTCCGTGCGAGCTAGGGAAGTCTTGTGCCGAACACAAACAAGACTCGGAGATTTAGCACGTTCCTGGGGGGGAGAGAAAAGCTTTATTAATTATATTGAGACTCAAATAATAGTCTTCCTTGACACTAATGTTCCATCAGTTCCAACCACAAGGATCCTGTGGGATAGCTTTAGAGCCCTTATCAGGATCGAGATTACAGCATTTATGGCTCCATAGAAGAAGGAATTTAATGAACGGCACTCGGAGTTTGAAGAGAGGGTCGGAGATGGGGCGATAGCAAGGGATAAAAACTACAAGCATGAGGAGTTATTCCAGGGGAGTCCCTGGCACTCCGCAAGGAAACATCAAATAAAACTGAGTCTAAAGTACTTTTTCAAGAATCTCCATAAATATTCCCGATTCCTCGGCTGGAGGATTCGTCCTTGTTCCACCTTGGCTGCCTCTGACAGCCACGATCTCCGAGGAGCCGTGTCTTTGGCACGTCTCGCTTCCCAAGTCTTATTTAAGTTTTCACTTATCAAATCAATACTGGGAAATAACTTTATTGCGCAATTTTTCTGACATCAGGACTTTAATTCTATCCGCCCTTTTTTCCCCGTGGATTTCACTCTCCTCACCCTGGTGGTTGTGATTAATTCATTTATTCATGCCTTTGGAAGAGTGGGAGTCAGGAGGCCAGACCCAATTATGTCTTATTTATTATTTTGTGTATTAGAGTAAAATCTGGAGACATGGATGAAACAATGGCTGTATTCACAGAATCCCAGAATCGATTGGAAGGAGGCTGGAAAAGACCTCCAGGGTCATCAGGTCCAACCTGTGACTGATCCCCACCAGAGCACTGAGTGCCACCTCCAGGGATGGGGACTCCACCGCTTCCCTGGGCATCCCCTTCCAATCCTTCTTGTTCTTCTTACCACTGGAAATGCTAATCCCTGGTAAAAAAACCCACGGCTTACCTGTTGCTCAAGCACCCTAAATCGATTTGGGGGTGCCTGTGGGGTTGGTGAGGGAAGGGAATAAAGAGATCGTAGGGCAGGAATGTGCAGGAATGTTAGGGAGGAAATCAGGCTGCAGGATCTCAGAGTCTCACCTAAAATCTACTTTAGCATTCAGATAATTCACCTGTGTTTTAGAAGCGCTGAGAATTCCAGCAGAGCTGGAAAATGTTCCCTTTAGATGGATATCAGACCTCCAACAGGTTTCTGGCTCCCAGTTTTTTACCCTGGCTAAACTGGTGCCTTGTTTAGTGCCCCAATCACTGATACAATTTAATTGTACCTGTTGTGATTTCTCAGGATCAGTTTCTCTGGCTGTGAAACCTGCACAAGGTCAGGAACCAAAACCAGGGGAAAGGGATGTTCCAATGCTCAGTGGAAGCTTAAACTAGGAATTAATTTATCTCTGGTAGCACTTGACAAAGCTCAGCTCCTGATGCCTCAGCCTTTATAGTCACATCTGTTAGTTTAGAGCATTTATTGGAGGAGCCTTGACAAAGACAAAAACAGATGATGGAAATCTCATCTGTCAAAACTGTTATTAAAGCTGGGAACAGTGTGAGGTTTGGTTTAAATTGAAAGCATCATTTATATTTTATCCAACGTTTTGCAAACAATCACACTGGGGAAGGATTTGGGGGGACCCTGGAGAGCCCTCAGCGAAGCACAGCTCGTTACGGGGCTCTGCTTAATGCGCTGCACAGGGGTGAGCAGGGGACACTTCCCAGCACCTCCGTGGGAGGGAAGGGAGCTGGTGGGACCCGAGAGCTGGAAAATCACCTGTGCACAAAGGCTTGGATATCAATCACCAGGGGAGTGGGAATATCAAACAGCCGGGAAGCTCTGATGTCACCTGAAATGGGAAATGGGAAAGGCAGCTTCTCAGCCACCCATTTCGGAGCTTTATGCACACAATCCCAGGGTATCTGGGGGCACAGGGACCTCAAAGCCCCTCTTGTTCCAGCCAGGGACACTTTCCACTAGGCCAGGTTGCTCCAGGCCCCATCCAAGCTGGCCCTGGCACAGGGTGCCCAGAGAGGCTGTGGCTGCCCCTGGATCCCCGGCAGTGTCCCAGGCCAGGCTGGACGGGGATAGTGGAAGGTGCTCCTGCCCACGGCAGGGGTGAGAAGTGATGATCTTCAACGTCCCTTCCAACCCAAATATTTCTGGGATTCTGTAATTCTTCATCTTCAAAAACTCTGGGAAAAGAATAAAAATCCAGCTTTTTTTCTCAATCTAGTGGAATTTGAGCTGCAAAGCAGAATTGCCTTTATCAGCCGATCTGGGCCAAGGCACTGCTTGGAATTCCTAAGGGTAGTGGATGTTTTTTAGGCAGAAGAAATCCCACTGGCATCCCAAATCCCGTCTTTCCTGCAGGATTCCTAAGTGGGGTTTAAATGAGTCAGAACAAGGTTCACAGAACAAGTTTTACATGGCAGAAAACAAAGCAGAGCCCATTTCCAAACCCAGCAATTGACTCCGTGGAGCAGCCGAATCCCTCGGCTGCCATTCCAAACATTGATGGCTGAATTAAACTAATGATGGGGAGATCTCTGAGGAGTCAGGCTGGCAAGTGGGAATGGTGTTTTCCAAACATTCAGCATTAACCTAACTCTGCTCCATTGAAGTAAAACCCTGGCTGAGTTCAGTGGGAGCAGAGTGGTTCCATCCCTGCAGGAAGAGCCGAGATTCCCTGTGAGCCCTTGCAAAGTGTTGTGCTCTGTGTTGCAGGAGCCACCAGCAGCCCTCATCTATTCCAAAAAACCTGAGCTTCACTGTTCCTGTGGGCTTTCCTTGTGTTGTTTTCCATTAACAAGACATGGGCTTCCATTGGAATATTTTATCTAACCTTATTCCGAACTTGGGAATTTGTATTCAGAATACTTCCGGGTCCAAGGTGCTCCATTTGTCACTTTGCAACTGGAAATCGGATTTTTTCCACAATTTAAGTCTTACAATTGTCCTTATTCCTCCCTGATCCAATAATTTTGGGTTGTTACAATAGCACTTTATGGACTTGTAGGATTTGTGGGATTTGGGATAGCTGACATTCCCTGAGGATACATGTATATATGTATCCCATCCCACCTCATCCCCCTCCATCCCTGGCAGTGTCCAAGGCCAGGCTGGATGGGGCTTGGAGCACCCTGGGATTGTGGAAGCTGTCCCTGCCCATGGCAGGGGGTGGAATGAAACGATCCTTAAGTCCCTTCCCACCCAAACCATTCTGGGATCCTGGGACTTTCCAAAGGCGTGGTGCCCCTGGAAGCAGCTTGGAGGACTTGCAGTGCCACATTTCCCCTGGATTTGAGGAGCAGCCCAGCTCGTGCGTGCCTTCACCCCGGTGAGAGGCAGCGCCATTCCTGCATTCCTTTCCTCGGTTCCCTCCCTGACCTGCTCCCGGCGCCTGCAGGCGGATCTGTGCGCCGCAATTCCCTTGGCTCTGGAAGCACTGCAGCAAGCCTCGGAATGCCGGATAACCTGGCTGGCTGACGGCTCTGTCTAGAGCTCCCAGGGGAGACAGGACTTTCCCTGGGAGCCACGGGCAAGAAAAGCATCGTCGCTGCTCTGGTACTTTCCGTGAGCAGCGCATCCCATCGGAAGACGTGCTCTAATCCCTATTTTGGGAAGCAGGCTATCAGATCCCAGCAGAACATCCCTGCCTGCCAGGCACTACCTTGCCTCCAGAGCAGGCAGAGCCTGCGTTCCCTATCCGTAAATCACATCCAACTTCAGTGCTCAACTTCGGATTTCTTGGGATGGGCTTTGGCTGCCTCCTACTCGTGCCTTTCTATCCTTAGCAGGATTCACAGGCTTTCAGCTCCCTCACACTTCTCGCTCTCTAATCTTAGTGCCGCTGCCAGCTTTAGAGAGGCTTCGAGCTCCAGGGTCTCTCACTTGTGTGCAGGCTCTTTCTGGGACACAGCCAAGTAGGTGAAAAACTCGGGAAGGGGGAAGGGGAGAGCTGGGACTGTTCTCAGATGTTGCAGGCTGGAGCTAGACCTGGCTCAGGATCCGTTGTCATTTTTTGTGGTGCTTTCCTGAGATGTTCAAAAGGGTTTGGTCAGGAGGAGATGGCAACTCCTGCCTCGGTGACTCCAGAACACCTGGATATTGTGTTCCTCGTTCTCCGGGAATTTTCAGCATGCATTTGATAAAGATCCACTTGAGCACATTCCCTGTGTTTGGGAGCTGGCTCGGTGCTGCCGGCTTGGCTGATTCCATGAGCCACAAGCTGCTCCTCTGTCAAGTGTCTCCTGCTCTGTCTCTATTTGTTCCCAGGGGTGTCTGTAGAGGTTGGATCAACTTTCTGGTGCAAAACAGCTCTTCCTCAAATAAAGCCTTCCGAGGTGGCTGCTCTTCCACGTGTTCTCTACAGACCCACTGAGGGGGAAACCCTTCCTCCATTTATCCTGTTGCCCAGAGAAACTGTGGCTGCCCCATCCCTGGAAGTGTTCAAGGCCAGGTTGGAGCAACCTGGTCCAGTGGGAAGGTGTCCCTACCCATGGCAGGGGATGGAGTGAGGAGATCCTCAAGGTCCCTCCCAGCCCAAGCCATTGTGAGGGCTCAGCCCCAGCTGCTGACTGCTCTCTGACTCCAGTTAGGAATCCCACCTGGATCCCACCATCACCAAAGGCCGAGGCAAGCTTCCCAGGATTCGGCAGAGCTGGTGTTCCTCGCTTAGCTCTGTAATACAGTTATTTGCTGTATTTTGAATTCCCACATATCCTTGTTCCCATGGCTGAGATGACGTTTGCCCGGCATGATTCATGCTGTCAATTCCTGCCTGGAGCTGGATCCAGGAGTTTATTTTGGGATGCATACCTACCCGGAGGACGGAGATGCAGGGAAAATGCTCCTCTGCCAACTGCAAAGGCAGGAAAAGTTTGGCTTTCCCACCAGTCAAGAGCCAAAGGAGTGGTCAGGACTGGAACAGGTGGAATTTCTGCTCCAGGTTGAATAGCCCACAGATATATCCATGTTGTTACATCCAGAGGGTGATGGAAGCTGCAACAGTGACCAAATAAATGCTGTAAGAGCTCTGTCTCCAAAATAAACTGATCCCATGATTTCCTTGGTGGATAGTCAGAGTCAACCCACAGGAGCTTCCTGTGGTGCAGGCAAATATTATCCTGCTTTTCCAGAGAAGGAAACCACGACAGTGGTCCCCAGTTCTGAAATGCATGTCCTGCCTTTTCAACCTTTATTTGAAATGCTTAAAGATAGGATGATCCATGGGGATGGAAGCTCTGCTCCCTGCTGAAAACCAGGATAGAGTGGCATGGCTGGAGACACCAAACAGTCACAGGGAGCAGTGGATAGTATTTCATACTCATATTCCAAAGGATAAATCCCAGCAAACACCGCACGCAGAAATGAAATAGTTCATTGTTCATTTTCCCATCCCAATAAAAGGTGGGAAACTCCTATTAAAATAGTAACAACTTAACTTTGTTGTGTTTACTCAGGAACTCAGCTGGTCCCAAACTCCATGGCCTGGGAGGAAATGCCTTGTCCAGCCTCATTTTCGGTGTATTAGTCTCATGAAAACTCCATCTAACCCTGTTTTTGAAATAATAAAACTCCCCTGGAATATTTATGAATGTGAAATGTGCAGCTCCATGTTTGCTGAAAGAGCCATTGTGAATTTGGGTTTGCAGAACAGCCCGAGCTCTGCAAGCGGAGCTGGAGCAAGTGGAATATTTGCCTGGGTTTGGCAAGGACGAATATTGTGAAGAATTCAGGGAGCGGAATTTGATTCCCGATTTTCCTGGGCTCGGTGGCACATGGCCCTTCCGGGGCTGTTTTCTTTGGGTTGGCTGCCTCTGTTACGTAATGGTTCTTTTTTCTAATTAAGCACCAAGGCCAGCCTGGAATTAAGCGGAGAGGAAGTTGGGGTAATGGAAAAGAGGGAGTGCAGACCCTGCTGGGTTACATCATTCCGTTTCTGCCAACAAACTCGGCTCTGATGAGGGCAGGAGAGGGAGGGAGGGGGGAAACCAGAAGGTGCCGTGGTTGCTGACCCTTTTGTATAGACCCGTTCCTTTGGATAATGTGCATGGAATCACAGAATCATGGAATGGCTTGCGTTGGAAGGGACCTTAAAGCTCATCCAGTTCTACCCACACTTCCACTGTCCCAGGGTGCTCCAAGCCCCGTCCAGCCCGGCCTTGGACACTGCCAGGGATCCAGGGGCAGCCACAGCTGCTCTGGGAACCTTTGCCGGGGTCTCCCCACCCTCACCAACAGAACCCTCTTCCTTAAATCCAGTCTAAATCCCCCTTCCTGAAGTTGCAAACCCCTGTCCTATCACAACTTCCTGGGTGCTCCCAAACTTGAGGTCCAGGCAGAGGCTGCATCCAGAGGTAGGGAAGGCCCAGCTTTCCCTGTACCTGTATTTTTCCATGTGGAGCTCCTCAGGTGAGCGCGGGAGCCGAGTGTTATTGTTTATTAGGCACATACATTCCATAATTACTTGGCAAATAGGATCATTATATCTGGAGTTACGGAGCACTTCAAACATTAATTGCCACCTAACTTGCAGATTTCAGCTCTGATACACAAACCTAATCATCACTCATTAAGTATTAAAGAAGAGAGCACTGCAAATATATTAAATTACTGCAGATCACTGATTAAACCCAATCCTTGGGAATTCCTAAAAGCCTCCTGAGGCACTGGGGTTCACTTCCAAGTGACCATTGGGAATTTAGGCCTCAAACACAACTGAATGGCTTAATGGAATCATGGAATCCCTGAGTGATTTGGGTTTAAATCTCACCCCATCCCACCTCGTGCCATCAGCAGGGACACCTTCCACTATCCCAGGTTGCTCCAAGCCCCTCTCCAAGCCACGCCACTGGAGCCGTCCCAACTCCTGTGTGCTGCTGCCAGTTTGGATGAGTCCTGGGTCAAAGACAGACTGGAATCTTCCCTCTTCCACACAAACTTCACAAGAGTTTTCCCTCCCACCTCTCTCCCGGCTGTACTCCTCTGGTAACTTTTCCATCCTGAAGGCAACCCAGTGACACAGAGCAGCTTTCCCTGCCAGAGGAAATGCCAGAGAGGGAGAGGAGCTGACACCCACAGGCCACTGCCAGGAGAACTTGGCATCGGGGGCCTGCAGCTGCCAAAGCTTCCCTCCGAGTGGCCACAATCAGCTCCCGCTCCGGAGCGAGCGAGGAGGCGGCGGCGCAGGGCATGTGGTGCACAATCAATGCTGCAATCAGAGGCGAGAGGCCATGCCAGCTGCTCGCTCCGCTCCCACCCCGCTGCCAAAGGCACAGGGAGAAGGGAAACAGCCACAAAAGGCCGGCAGCTTGCGGGGCCCGGCGCAGCCCAGCACGGAGCGGGGCCATGTGTGCGGGGCCAGGGGGGCTCCGGGGCCCCCTCCGGCCCCTTGCCAGCTCCTGTCAGCCTCAGAGAGCCGCTGCTACTTTTAAAAGTGCACCTTGTGCCAGGAAAAAGTGGGGATGTCAGTGCCTGGCTGGCTGGGAGCGTGGGCACTGCGGCAGCGGTTGCGGTGCGGAGCCGCTGCGGAGCAGAAGGAGGGTTATGGAGTGCAGATGTCAAGAGGCTCTGCCTGCTTTTAACGGGCAGGGAAGTGCATAATGACCACTGGAATGTGGCAGAATGGGGGAAAACTTCCCAGCAGCTCCCAGCTCCGTTGGTTTCCTGGGCTGATGGCTCCCTGTAGCTTTTGGGGAATGGATTTCAGGGTGGGCAAATGCAGAAGGGAAATAGGGAGAAGGAAAGGATGTGTCCAGCCACCTCCCCTGATGCTCTGCAATCACCTTCCCAAACTTTCTGCCTAAAAAATAGTCTGAGGGGACTTGGAGAGGTCCCCAAGTCCACCCTCATTCCCAGCTCCACATTGGTTCATGTCCAAGCCCTACTGCGACACATGGACAATGAGCATCATTTCATGGAGAGCTTCATTATGGGGAGCAGAACTGATCATTTCCTGGTTTAATCTTGAATATTTAGAGGAAATTCCAGGCTTCAACCTGATTTTCCACTCTTTTTCATCCTTTTTCAGCCTGGCCTTGAACACTTGCAGGGATGGGGCAGCTACAGCTTCTCTGGGAAACCTGGGCCGGTGCCTCAGACATCTTTGTGTTAGAGTTTTCAGTTGATACTTCCCTGTTTCCTTCCCAAAAATGCTCCCATAGACCCTGCCAGCAGCTGATTCCTTTGGAATAAGTAACTCCAGGTGCTGCAGCGGATGCTTTGGAAGATGCTGCCTTGTCGCTGCTCTGTTCAGACATTTCCAGCTTTGACAAACGGCCCAAACTCCATGGATTTTACGTTCTCCCCCTTTTCTGTTTCCAATGTCGCTTTTAACAGGCGAATATTCCATGAAAAACAACCTCCAACCACGTGCCGGCCGTAAGGCAGCTCCTCCACATCCATCCCACCCTTATCTTTTATGGCATTGACTCCATTTGCTCCAGTGCCTGAGCCGGGGCTGCGGAGCCAGAGGGGGAGAGAGCGATCCCACCTGTCCAAGTGTTTCTGTCGCTTTTCCAGGGAGTTTACGGCAGCCTGGCTGCCTGCGGAGCCACCGTGCAGATGGCTGGATCCCTGCAAATGCCTGTTCCATCTTCCCAATCACCCGCTCTCGGGTCATGGAGAGCCCCCGGGGTGGGGGCAGCATGGTCTGGGGGAAAACAAGGAGCTGATTCTTCCACAATCGTGGAATATCCAGAGTTGGCAGCGACCCACAAGGATCATCCAACTCCTGGTCCTGTGCAGGACCAGAATCTCGGAGAGGCCTTTCCTGCAATGAAATAGCCGTGTTGTAGTGAGGTGGGATCGGGCTCTTCCTCCAGGGAACAAGGGACACGGCGAGAGGAAGCGGCCTCAAGTGTGGCAGGAGAGGTTTAGGTTGGGTATTAGGGAAAATTTCTTTGTGGAAAACAACGCTTCTGGCTATAACCCCCCAAGGACTTTGCCATGTGAAGTTACACTGGATTCAGGAGTCAGGAGCGATGGCTGGAATCTGTGGGATGGGGGTTTTTTGGGAGAAGGCTGCAGTGCTGTGCTGCAGAGCCCCTTCCATCCCTGCTGGAGCACGCTCCTGCCGCAGCCACCTGTTAGTGCTGTGCTGAAGAGCACGGGAAAAGTTTGGGAGCTGAGGAGCCTCCCATCATCCCAAACACCGGCACCACAGGCAGCTCTGGCTGCAAATCCAGGAGATGTTCCGCCAGCCCGAGCCCATTCCATAAACCACACCAGCTCCTGAATATTTCATGGAGCAGCACAATCCACAGCCCTCCATCTTCCATAGCTCCTTCCCGGAGCCTCTTCTCTCCTCCCAACGCTGCTTTTCATTTGCCAGGAATGATTATCCCTCCTTTTGGTGAGGAACAGAGCTGGAAGGCCCAGCCCAGTGCTTGGCTTTATGAGCAGCCTCGGCACTGGCATCAGAGCTGTCAGCTCCGAGTATCCTAATTAGTCTGTGGTCCCTCTTCTGGCTGTTTCTGCAGGAACAGAGCAAAAATCATTTTGGGTTATGGAGCAAGACCACCCAGTGCAGGGATTTTTATTGGGTTCCTCTGTGTTTGGGATCATTTCAATAAAAGGGTGTGATATGGGGTCAGGGCCAGGCTCCGCTGGGGATGCCGAGGGGGTGTCGGGAGGTTGGTTTGGGTGCTCAGAGCCACTGCCAGGGCTGTCCTGCCCCACGGCCATCTCCAGGGTACTCCCAGGCAGCCGCGCTCCGTGAGCAATGTAGGATGTGTTTGCATTCCAGAGCATCCCAGGCTCTCCACCTCCTCTCCTCACCTGCCACTCCCACTTCATTTTCCTTCTGGCTGCTGAGTTTTGCCTGTCTTGCGGAGCCTTTCCATGGGATTAGCACTTTCTTCCCATTCCCATTTCTCAGCTGGCTCCTGAATACCCACAAGGAAGTTTCTCCCCACTGGGATTACAGAGATCCAGTTTGGATCTGCACACTGGATGCCCTGAGGCTCCCACTGGGCCATCTCCCAGCCCATGACTTGGATTAGTTGATCTTTACTAATATTTGCAGTAGGAACAGCATTTCACTGAGATTAACAAACTTACTGGCAGCTTTGGAGGTTGTAAATGAAGGGAAGGGCTTGGGAAAAGGGGACTGGGGATGATACACAGGGAAATGTAGTTGGGAGAATTTATCCTCTTCATTAAAAGCCACTAAGACCTTCATCTCTGGTATTTAATGTACCAAATTCAATATTCTCAACAGAGTTTGTGTATAAAAAATAGCAATATCATCTTTGAAAGAAGGAAGGGAGGAGGGAAAGTCTGAACTGAGCTACACACACTAATAGCTTCCCACCCTTCCCAAATCCAACCTCTGGGAAATGTTTGCCAGGGAAGAACAAACTCCTTGCAAGAACTGATGGATTTTCTGCCCGTGTAAGTTGTGTTTTCCTTCTACACAGAATCACAGAATGGTTTGGGTTGGAAGGGACTGTAAAGATCATCTCATTCCAACACCGGAATCAGGATTCCCTGGGAAGGAAAAATTAAGAATCCTTTGGAAAAGCTCTGTTGCCCTTAGCTGAGAGGTTTGAAAACCTGGGGACTATAAGTGAAAAAAAAGCCTGAATAATAAGACCCACAACACCTCAAATCCAATTAATTCGATTGGGTCAATACGTTTCTGCTTCTGGATGCTCGGAGCAAGGGAGGAAGGGGGAAAAAAGAGGGATGTGGGATTGTTATGTCCTTCTCATTCAGCTGCTTAAAAAGACTGGAAAAAATCTCTACACAATGCCCACTAAACAGAAATATGTCCTTTATTTCTTGGGAGTTTCCTCCAAGCTGCTTCTCCTCCTCATCTCCCTATGTGCATCCACGCATTTGCCCATCAGGAAATTTCAGGAATTGCAGGGGTTGTGGAAGCAGCTGATGGCCCAGGGTGACCTCCTGCCCTGGGTCCAGGCTTGTGCCATCTTCCACCCCTGGAAGTGTCCAAGGGTTGGACGGGGCTTGGAGCAACCTGGGCTAGTGGGAGGTGTCTCTGCCCATGGCTTTTCCACCCAAACCATGCCGGGATTCTGGGATTCCATGACCCCTGTGCTGCGGTCCCTTGCTGCCCTGTGCTATTCCCAAGCTTGGGATGGTTTTTCTTGGTGGGAAGCAGCTGACCCCACCGAGCTGCTCTCATGCAGCCAGAGCTGAGCAGCGCGGGCAGATTCCAGCCCCTCCATCCTCCCCATCCCCTCATCCCAAGCATCTGGAGCTGCTCCCAGTGTCCCCAGCCGCACGTGGGATCACCATTCCCACACGTTAGGGGCTGCCGAGGGCAGGGCATGGCCCGGCCAGTTTAAAATTCCTCCTTTTCCAGCTTTAGATCCGCATTGTGCCGCAGAACCACCCCAGCGTGGAACGCGGAGACTGCTCCTCCGCCAGCCCCTAACCGGGAGATTTCCAGCCATTCCCAGGAATACGGTGTTGGGATGCAGCTCCTTTCTCCTGGAGCCGTGGTGCAAGGGCGGGTGCTGCCGAGGAGCAGTGCCGCCGGTGCCCCAGCCCCACAGCTGGCTGGCAGCGCGGTGCCAGCGCCCCGGTTCGGGAGCGGGCTGCTAAACAAGATATACACGGCATGTCAGAGCTTGGCTGCACACATCTCAGCCAATCACTCCCAAATAAATTAACCATGGCACTGCCTAATAGGATCCACCTGCTTTCTTCCCGCGCCGCTCCAGCCCCTACCTGAACCCCCCTTTGATTAAATGTCAAAAGCCTGCCTTGTGCCTGCAGATTGCACTGAAGGCGGATAACAGAAAGGTTCCTCCTGTGACTCCATAAAACTGAAATAAATTCCACTGGCATCTTGTAAATTTTTATTTTCTACAATGACTGCAGGCCCCATCTGCGACCCAGCTGTTATTAGAAGGGAAAGCGTTGGCCCTTCTGCATTACAAAACAGCATAGAACAGTAATTGCCAGTGGAAGAGATTAAGTGTAGACACTAAAAATGTTTACTCGCAATGAATATGCATAACGATGGGTAGGAAACAGCCCTGGAAGATTAAAAAGAGAGAAGGGTTTGTTTACAAGGCTGGGAAAAAAAAAAGAGGGGAATGTCAGTTGGCCCCAAGCCTGAAATAGGAACGAAAAACCTTTGGGCAAGGCATTAGGGAGAAAAACAGATGGTTTGTGAACCTTTTATTAGATAGAAAAATCATTAATCAAGCCCAGGCTGGAAATGGCAGGGTTTTGGGTAGTTCAGAGCCGAGTTTATTTTTTCTTAAAGCGACAGCGCGGCGCTCCCGGCGCTCCCAGCCTGCTCCGGCAGCCCTGGGAGCACATCCCACTCCAGGTCCGCGCTCCCACCACGCTGGCGTGCCGAGGAAATCCCTCAGTAGGGTTTCACATTTCAGCACCTGTTTCGCCCTGCTCGAAAAAAAGACGGAGAAGGAGAGGGAGGGGGGGAAGCGCAGCCCGGGCTATTTTTTCACGGTTTTTCCGACTCGGGGCTGAGAGGGGGGAGAAATTTAGGGAATACAGCGTTCCGCAGGCAGCTTCAGGAATAAAAAGGCGTTCGCCAGCCTCGGGGGGACAGCCCCCCCCCCCCCAACAGCTCCTGCTCCCCTTTATTTTGGTGCTAAAACACTAAAAAGGATTAATTTTGCTGCGTAGAAATAACGTTGAGCCACGTGAAAAGAGGGGACGGGGTCTGGTCACCCCCTCTCCTGCCGCGGGGGCCAGGGGGTCTGTGCCATAGGATGCCAGCATTCCCTGCTGGAATACGGGGCTTTGTTCACTTGGCTTTCTCCTTCCCAGTTCCTCAGCAGCCTCCGAGCAGGGAATTTCTCCGGCACGAACAGCTCGAGGCACATCGGGTGTGTCCCGACGTGTGGGGTCACCCTGGGGTGTCACCCTGGGGTCCTCCCTGTGCTGGGACTGCAGCGTGAGCATGGGGAGCGGGATAACAGGAGCACCGCTCCGCTGCCCCGGCGGGGGTGACACCGAGAGCAGAAACAGGGGACACAGGGACACGTCCCCGAGGTGGAGCAGGGTGGCAGCGTTGGCTCAGCACAGGGACACCTGGAGTCCATCCAGCCCTGTCCCCAGGCTGTCCCTCCGGTGTCCTCACCCAGCTGAGCATCCCAGGTGCCCTCGAGCAAGCGGCATCAGTGTCCTCAAGTGCATCCCGTGTCCTTGGGATGCTGTCACCTTCAGCACGGCATTCCAGGGAAAATAATTCCTAATTTGGGGGGGTTTCATGTATCAGGCATTAGGAGTGACAGGAGGTAAATTAAAACCGATTAAAATTGTCTGGTTTTTAACTGGCTTTGAACACCTTGGATTGGGAGCAATGTCGGAATCCTAGCTTTCAGTTTCTGATGGTGCTTGTGGTGTTGTAAACTTGGGATAAATACGCAGATTCCCGTGGAATTACCTGGAATTTGTATTTACAGCACTGAGATCACAACTTGGTCTGGGAGTGGTTGAGAAATTAAAAAATGCAAAGCTGGAAACCTTTCTCAAAACATGGAAGTCAATAAGACAACATTAGGAACAGCCACAACATTTTTAACAGCAAACTCAGGCCCCGAAATAAAGCCAAAATCCTTCTCTGGGGAATAAAAAGGAACGGCTTCTTCCTCCAGTGTCTTTTGTACCACAGAGGAGCTGCCCACACATTTCCTAATTCTCCGACTAATAGCTGGGAGATGAACTTCCTAAAACATATGAGCTCCATCAGAGCCGAGGGAGGGAGGGAAAAGGGAGGGAAGAGGGAGGGAAAGGGGGAGAAGGGAGCGGGGGGAAGTACAAACTGATCTTTGTAAGAAAGAGTAGCTGGGATTGCAAGCCTTGCATATGTTACAGCACATCATTAATAACAGTGATCAAAAGCACGGGAACATCTCGGCAGCTGCAGCAAATTATTGGAGAAACTGGAATTTTCAAATGAGCTCACACTTAAGGAAAAAAAAGGGGGGAAAAAAGAGAGGGGGGAAAAAACCCCAAGGGCACAGTGCGCTGGGGTCAGGTCACTCTGCAGAGCCATGGGATAATCCCAAAAGGGCTGGAGGAACAACAATTTCTGTGCAGTATTTAGGAAGGATGTGGGGGCAAAACCCCGGATCTGCTTAGAGCAGCATGGAGGGACATCAGATGGAGCGGGGAGCGTGTGCAGCCTGACCAGCACCGGCTGTACATGCAGGAGCTTTTCCCTGCTGGAGACCTTATGGAGCGGCTCTGGGAACGTGGGGATCCGGCACAAGGCCGCTCCCGACTCGCTCGGTGGGATCAGCCTTGGAAGTGGCTTGGGGCAGCCTGCTCTGGCTGAAGGTGTCCCTGCCCGTGGGTGGAACGGGATGACCTGCGAGGGCCCTTCCCATTCCATGATTCCATGCCAGAGGTGCTGCCCCTGTCCTGCCTCTCCCAGGAGGCAGCCGAGTGCTTCCAGGAGATTGGAGGGAAAGGGCTGCTTCTGTCTCCAGGGGTAAATCGCTTTTCCTCTGATAAAAACTGGTGCGCATCCATGGCTTTTCCATCCCCCGGTGAACAAGGAGTGGGAGGGCTGCTGTGCTCGGGGAACATCCACCACAATGGATGTTTTATAACGGCGTTGCGCAAAGGCCGGAGACCGGCCAAGCTCGGCCCTCCCGCCGGAAAAATTCCATTCAGGACGAGATAAAGCCTTCCTGGGAAGCTGTGCATCCTGGGAGTGGCTCAGCACCGCTGGGACCGCTGGGTCCGACCATTCCCCAGCGCTGCCAAGGTCACCGCTGCCCCACGTCCCCAAGTGCCCCATCCACCACCTGTGTCAGGGTGGGACAGCCCTTTCCACAGAGACATCATTCCTAATATCCAACCTAAACCTGGGAAGGGCTCCTCTGGCTGCGCAGCCTGCAGGGCCCGATCCCGCCGGCTTCCAGCAGCCTTTGGAATTAATTGGCCGCTGTGCCCATGGGTGGGACTGGCTGTGGAGAGAGCGGCGCTCAGCAGGAGCTGAAGGTGACGCGAGGAAACTCTTTAAAGATCGAGGTTTGATCTCGAAATAAAAGCCTTGCTCCCAAACGCCTTCCCGAGCCCCCTCCCTTCCTTGCCAAGCCATGTTTTTCTAATTCCAAGCAGCTCCGACGGCTCCGGTTACACATCTGCCTCCTGCGTGTGCTGTTGCAGCAGTAAAAGTACAGGTGTTTGGGCTTTAAAGGAGCCATCTCCAAAAGAAACTCCGGCTGGGCCTCCCGCTCTCCCTGTTCGCAGCTGGCCCCGTTCCCGGCGCTCCCTGTGCGGCGGCGCGAGGGTTAAACGGCGGAGAAGGGCCGCTCGTGACTTCCGTGCTCTTCCATCTGCTGGGAACCCTGAAACCCATTTGTAAATGAATTTTTTACTTGGAATGCGCGCTGCCGCATCCAGCCATCCCCGCATCCCGCACAGACAGCTTGCGCTGCTGCTCCCACATGTCTCCAGCGACGGGCTCGGCTCCGGCTGATTGCAAAGGCAGGAGAATGGGATCATTAAGTATGTATGGCCATCCTGCCCGCGTGCGCTCTTCCCGCACTTTATTCCATAATTATCATCACATTAGGTTGGTAAATAATGTTGACACATGGTTCCCGAACAGCTGGAGAGTGTCCGTCTGACACCCGCACGATCCCGAGCTCAGCTCCTCGGAAAAGCAGGACAGCTCGAGCCACCGAGTTCCCGGCTCCGCTCCCTCACCAGGCACGTGTGGGATCCCTGGCACGGAGGGGGAAATCTCCCTTCCCATAAAATCCCCTCCAATAATCCATGGCTGTGATCTGAGAGCGGGGCAAGGCGCTCATTAATCATACAAGTGCCGAGCACTGATTTGCAGATTAATCTAATTAGACCTCATTTGTTTCAGGTGAAAGCCACGCTATTCCCAGTTCTGTTGCCGGCGCTATTCCCGGCCGCTGCCCAGCCCGGCACATGTGGCTCCGTGTAGGAGTCAGGATCAATTACGGGATTGACTTTGCGGAGCGCGCGCCGCTCCCGTCGAGGCTCTGTCAACATTCCCATTACAAATTCAAACACTGCTTTTAAGGGATTTCTTGCTCAGCCAGAACATTGGGATGACTCCTGGCATCTGGGATCTAAGCCTGGGGTTTCCGGGTGTTTAGGAAAACCACTCAACCCCTTTGGAGTCCCTCCGGGAGAGGGCAGGGAAAGGGCAAATCCGGTGGCTTGGAGCTTTGAAGAAAGGCCTTGTTTTAGGAATTTCGGTGAATTAATTTTTGGAATTAAGGTTTGCAGTGGATGGAAACGGCAAAATGACCAATCCCTGCCATGGGCCCCTGGAGCTGCTCCTTGTTCCTCAATGTCCCAGCAGGACAGCAGGATGTGGCTCCATGTTCCCCAGAGTGGCCACCTGCACCCTTCCAAATCCCAGTTCCCCCTTCCCACCACAGGGAGACCCTGCCTTTCCCCAGAAGCATCGCTCCAGGACCGGGGACATCCCTGGGAATACCGCTGTCCCTGGGGATTGCAGCACAGGCCTCAGTAAACTCCATTATTGAGACTTCCGTTACTCATTCTGGGGGGAACAAAAGGGGAAAAAGGAGATGATGCGTCCAAGTGAATAGTTCCTATTTTTAGCCAGAAATTGCCCTTTTGGTCCAACAGCTGGATCCTTTGGAGTAGCCACGGGATGAAAGGACAAACCTGGGCGTTTAACTGACAAGGCAAAAAATGTTAATCCTGCTTGTGGGATACGGAGAGAAAAAAACCTGCTGGGAAAAAAACCCGGCTTCCGCTTTCTTTTCCTCGGCGTGGAGGTAAATCCGAGGGAATGGGAATATTGCAAGGCCCATAATCTTATTTACATTCGGAGCATGACTCCAGCTCCCGGTACATTGCAGACATCTGTCAGACAAACAGACACGACTCCGCAAAGATATTTCAAATGCTCTTCCCTTAAAAGCTAGGAAGCTGTTTGGGGATTTTGGCAGGATAGCTGGGATCTGACATGTCTTTTTTTCCGGCTTTTTTTCCCATTTGTTCTTTTTTTCCCCCTGAAGCAGATGATTTCTTTGGCTTCCTACGAGCGAGCTTAAGGAATTGGGTTTGCTGGGGTATTTGTTATGAAAATTGAAGTGCTAACTCCTGGCCTGAGCTAATTTGTCGGGAATTTTCACTTGGAAGGCTCTCCTCTGCCCCTGCCATGCGCCCTCAGGTGTATTTTAAGGGATTTTCTCCCTTAAAAACGAATAGAACCTGACTCAGGTCACTCGTGGGGCAGAACACAAACCAACCGTAGGTGCTCCTGTTTCATCTGCGGGGCAAATGCAGGATTTCAGGGATAAAACTGCCTTTCCAGGGCAGCTCTTCTGCCCAGCGATCCCAAGCGGAGCTGCTCCGGCACACGCAGCATTCCCTGTGCGTTGGGAGCACTGGGATTTTGTGGAACAAATCCCAGGGATGAGCAGGACTCCCAGGACCCCGCTTAGCTGGGCTGAGCAGGACAGAAGCTTCCATGTCCCAGCCCATCCCGGCGCCTGCTCGGGGACTCGGTGCTGCCCCGGTCACAGATAATGAGCACTTCCTAAAGATAACCAGCATTTCCCTAAAGATAACCGGGACTGTGCCGTGCTGCCGAGCTCTGCTCCCAGCCTGTTTTCAGCTGCTCGACACAATATTGCTGCATAATTTGGAGTGTCTTTGGAGTGTCTCCTCTCCGGTTTTTTGGATGCGAGACTTAGCAACAGGGAAAGGTGCTAAAGAGAGACAAAACTTGTGTGGGTGGCTGGAGATTAGCCATTTGGAATTCTCTCCTTTGCTTTGTGCCACAAGCTGTTTGCCTGTTCCCACTCCAAACTCGTCCTCGGATGCGGTGCCGACGCCTCGGTGTTCCGTGATCCCATTGTCCGTGCTCCCACCCCGGCCTTCTCCAGCTGCGCGGTGGCTGTGGCACATCCCGCTTTCCCACGGGATGGCAGCTGGCACATCTCCACGTGGCTCTTCATGCCAGCAGTTGGTAGCCACACTGCATCATTTGGTGGCCGCACAGCATCATCCCCTGGGAGAGTCTCTCCCCCAGGGACTGAATCATGGAATTGTTACGGTTGGAAAAGAGCTTTAAGACCATCACGTCACCACTAACCCGTGTCCTCAAGTGCCACATCCCTGTGGTTTCTGAACGCTTCCAGGGATGGGAACTGCACCATCCAGGGCTAGACAACCCTTTCCGTGGCGGAACTTTCCCTAAAACCCAGCCTAAACCTCCCTTGGCACAACCTGAGGCCTCTCCCTCTGTTCCTTGGGAGACAAGGCTGATCCCACCCGGCTCCTGTGAGAGAGAAGTGGGGATCAGTTCTCTCCTTAAGGTGCTCCCATGGGAGCCCCCACCCAAATGCAGGCCAACACCATGGCCCAGCCCTCTGAAATTCCTGCTGTCCATGACTCCCTCATCGGTATAAAACCTGGAGCTGCTCATGTTAAGCACCATTAAATATTCCCTTCATTCCCAAAGCCAAATATGAAGGGAAACACAACCAAACAGGGAGTGTATGGAAATCATTGATTCACAATATTGAAATTCCAGCTCGCCTCCAATTAGCTGGCTTCCCAATATTTGAACAGAGGACCATTTTAATGCAATTACAAACACATTTTCGGCATCGGAATTCTGTGCATAATTAGCTCCCTATTAAAGTATTTATGGAGCCCTTTTTCCATCCGAAACAGCCAAAGCCGGAGCATTTTATTCCTTACTGTTACAATAATTAACTATGCAAGGAGAACAGCATATTAATAGAGGATAATTTGTTTACATTGAAAAGAAAATTGTGCTAGATTAGCATAGCAAAAGACTATTTCCATATCCAGGCAGGAATGTTCAGGCCTAATAGCAATTTCCAGTGTAGTTAAGGAATATTATTAATAAAGTAATACAGTGTAATTCCCTTTGCCCCTGCCATATTTCACAATGTCCTTAATTACGGCTAATTCCGGCGGGACTCATTTGGGGGTTATTAAGCCGGAGACACGGGAATCTTAAATACAACCTTTGGCAATGAGGAAGCTGCAAAGTTCCCGGGAATCGGGGAGCGCCGTGGAGACCTGAGGGATGGTGGCAAAGGACGGGCGGCCGAGCTCTTGGGAGAATCCTGGGAAGACATGGATTGGTTGGAGCAGGATGGGACTGACAAACTCGCTCTGGGGATGGGGCTTCCTGCTCCTGATTCCAGGCTTCCGGGCATTGCATCCTCATGAAGTGAATGGAATTCCAGAGAGAAACATTCCCTCTGAGCACCAGAGCAGGTTCTGCCTTCTGTGGACAACCAGGATGTTTCCTGTTCCCACATTTAGGTGCATGGCAATGCCCTGACTCCAGGGGATGCCATGCCCAGAATCCTGGAACAGTTTAGGTGGGAGAGGACCTTAAAGCTCATCCCATTCCACCGTGGGAGGTGCTGTGGGCAGGGACACCTTCCACTATCCCAGGCTGCTCCAAGCCCTGCCCAACCTGGCCTTGGACACTGCCAGGGATGGGATAACTCTAATAATGATCCATCAAAATAGCTATAATAATTATCTATCCAAATTGATTCCCACTGGAAAACACGGGTGTGCACTGGTTAGCTCCACCCAAACACAAAAAAAGCAAGGAGGAGAAGGAGCTGGGAGCTGGAGCACGAGGGAACCGAGAGCTGCAGCTCCCACCCCGCAGATGGTTAATATTCATATGGAACTGGCAGCGGATCCCAAAGCCAAGCTCCGGAGCATCCGCTCGGAGCAGCTGAGCACCGAACCCGCCGGGCTCCCGCAGAAGGATCACAGGCTGTACCCAGAGCTGGCAGCCTCCGGCTCAGCCCCTTCCAACAGCGCAGAGCCCTGGGAAAACGGGAAAAGGGAGCGGCTCCTGGGCTGGGGGGCGCACTTGCTGTGGGAGGTGGGAATTGAGGACACTGGGAGAGCCTCAGTCCATCTGACCCCACCTTTTGGAGCCAGCGATAGGATAAGGGGGAATGGCCTGAAGCTGAAGAAGCCAAGAATTCCTTCCCAATATCCGCTGTGACGCTGCCCTCTGGCAGCTTAAAGCCATTCCCCTTGTCCTATCCCTCCATCCTCCAGCCCCTCCCACTTTCCCAAATCAACAGCTCTTCCCTCTGCAGAATTCCGAGGCCAATTCCTTTCCTTCATCTCTTCTGACATGTGCCCCATCTCTCGGAATGAGCAAGGTGTTCCTTCAGTGCAATTTTTTTGGGAAGAGCTTGGCGCCTGTTCCTGTCTGGCACGACGCAGCACAGGCTGTTGGGAGCTCGGGAGGAGGAGGCTGGATGTGGGATGCAAGTGTTTCCGTCCTGGAAGAACATGGATTCAAATGACTCCTGTGCTTTAGGGTTTCTTTTTCTGGGGACACAAATAGTGGAAGGTCTGGGAAATGTTGGCTTTTTATTCGGATTATCCCTGCTCCGCATCCCATCAAACAGCCCCCTGCACAGGAATCCTCCTGGATATCCACATCCAATCTCCCCTCACACAGCTTCCCACACCCCCACCATCCCCTATAACCTGGACCCGGCAGGACAAGGAACTGGGAAAATGCTCCCATATTCCCAAGAGCATTTTCAAATCCTTTCCCTGCTCCCTTCTCTGCTGGTGGCAGGATTTGTGGATGCAGCATTCCAAGCTGAGTTTTTTCCCCCATTTTGCCGGGAGATGCTTTGAGCTCTGCCTCTCCCTCCCGGAGCCAGGGAAAATGTGCCTC
This sequence comes from Ifrita kowaldi, assembly GCA_013398055.1. NCBI lineage: Eukaryota > Metazoa > Chordata > Aves > Passeriformes > Cinclosomatidae > Ifrita > Ifrita kowaldi. The sequence continues at coordinate 43,780 of VZRS01000477.1, read as the reverse complement.
TGGCAGCGGCACTTCCCAAATGACATTTTCCAAAGGCTCGGGAAGAGCAGCACTGTCACACGGCAGCGAGTGGCCGGCAGCAGCTCTCCATCCCGACAGCTTTTATTCCCAAAAATAGCCAGGCAGGATTATCAATCCATAATTAATGCGCAGGTTGGAATCACTGGTCCCAAATCCCAGCCCGGTTCCCAACCCAGCCCCACTTGGGACGTGCGGATCCCCTCAAACAGCAACAATGAAGCCTCTGTCTTCTTGCAGGATATTTGTCATCTCTTGATCCGCTGCCAGGAAAACACGGAATTCTGGGAGAGCAAACCTCCCAAACTGATCCCTGCTCTCCACAGCAAGTGCTTATCCAGTGGATGCCAGAAAGGCAGGGCATTCCAAAAGGGACAGGAAGGGAAGTTCAGCTCGCTGTGGAAAACCAGGTAAATAAACTCCCAACAGCAGCAGCTTCGGCAGCCCAGAAATTTCCTCCCTGCAGGAATTTTGAATAAAATGAAGGCTGTAAAAGTGGGCTAAGATGGGAAATGCCATGTAAAATATTGGATCAATGTTAAGAAACTCCATCGTGTTGCGCTGCAGCCCCAGGGGATGCGGTCCTGCCCCGCTGTCCCAGCAGAATTCCCGATTTTCCCCTACTGCTGGCCAGGTTGGAAATTCACTATTTTGAAACCCACCCTCCTGAATAAAGCTGCTCCTTCCCCTCCCTACAAGGGCAGATTCCTACACGAAATCCCTGACACTGCAGCCCAAGGACAGGTAAGGTCCCCCTGGCACCCGCTCCATGCCACATGTCCTTGGAGAGGCTCCCAGAATTCCCAATCCAGGAACAGAGCTGAGCACCAAACACAGGGAGATCTCTGGAGTTATTCCTGCCTCACCAATTCCTGCCTCCAACAGCTTCATCCCTTGACTTTGGGAATCCAGATGCTGAGGATTACCTGGGATCCAGCTCATTCCAGGTGTTAAGGCAGGAATTTGAGAGGCCTGTGCAGGCAGGCAGGGAAGCAATCCCACCCTTGGACAAGGATAATCCCTGTTCCCACCTTGGGCAGTGCGGAGCTGCTGGGATATCAGCCTGCAGGGAGCTGGGACATGGCATGGGGATCACAGGGCATCGCTGCCACCCTGGGGGGTGACAGTCCTTAATCCTGGAAAAATCCCAGCACCTGGGAATGCATCCCTCAGCCAGCCGGGAATCACCGGGTGGGACTCACCCTCTGGCCCTCTCCCTGCCATGGATTCCCTGGAGCTTCCCCCAGGGTGGGAACCCAAGGACACTGAGATTCCAACTCAAAATATCCAAGCATTCTTGGGAAGCTGTTTCTCCGGGGCAGGCGGAGGAAAACCAAGTCAGCAGCGGCCGTAAATCCTCAGGAAGCTGTAAATTAAAATTAAGGAGTCCAAATATGATCTGAAATCATTTAATCCGGGTGATGGATGTCCCTTCTCCGATGCCGTTATTTACGGACGCTCCCGTTTATTGCTGCTCGGACTTTTTTAATTACTGGATTCCCAAAATTCAATTACCGACCCCAGCAGATCTTCCAGGCGACAGAATTGTAAATAAAAGAGACCCAATTAATAATGTGCTTAGTCCAGCAAAGCTAAATCAGAGCTGGAAACTTGCTCCAGGGAGGAAAACTCCTCAGGAAGATCCTGAGGGATGGATGGGGAGAGCCCGGGTGCTGCTGGGATGGTTGGACACTCAGTAAGCCTTGCTGGGCTTACTGGTCGTGGGTTTATACTCTCAAAAACTATTAGGGAGGACAGGGAATGTGGGAAGCAGGTTTCCACTTAAAGCCAGGCATGTTTCATCCCAAATATTTTGTGTTTTCACCTCGTTCTGTCAACAAACTTTGCCATAATTGAAAACTCAGGAATGTTGTTCCACAAATATTTCTGTTTGTAAATGATATTTTCTTGTCCTCTCTGGAAATATACAGCCGGAGGCTGTAGCTGAATAAACCCCGTGGGATAGGATGTGATTCCAAAAGAAAACCTGGATATAATGTTTTAGAATGGGAATAATGTATTTTTTTCATAGTTGTATTCACACAAAGGGCAGAATTTAATATCACAGGGGAAAATACAATCCCAGACTCCTGGGGCCTGGGCAAACTTGGAAGCATGAAAGATGGGAATTTTTGCTTGGTAGAACCAGGATGGGGATCATTCCCTCCGAGTCTGGCTTTGCCATTCCCACTCTTGAAAGGGATTTCTTCTTTTTCCCATTTCCAGCCTTATTCCCAAGGGACGAACCAGACCAGGGAAGGGCTGAGGTTTCCCAGGATGAGACCTCAGCGTTTTATGGCATCCCTTCCCTCTGCTGCCCATCCGGGTGCCCAAATCCCTGAATTCCCAGTGCAGCTGGACCGGAGGGTGTCCGGCTGGGCAGCCTGGGTGCCTTTGCATGTTCCCCTTTATTAATGGGAGTCATCTGGCTGAACCCCAGCGCCATTCCCACCACAGCTCCATCTGCTCCCGGGGATTCGGGAACACCGCGCGTCGCAAGGTGCGGAGCAGCTTAATTAGGATGGAAACTTCATTAACAGTTCCTAACTAATGGCTATCATTAAGGCAGCTCTGCTTCGAAAGGGGGATGACTCCGGGACCCTGCCAGGGAAAACATATGGAGCCCAACGGGCACAGTCAGCAAAGAGGCAGCAGCAGCTCCCGGCCGGACATCCCAGATGGATGGGGCGGGAGAGCGGAGTGAGCAGGGTGAAGGGCACATTCCAGAGGGCTCGGCCACCAGAGACGTCTGCAGGGACAAGGGAAGGGCTGCATGGAGGGTGGGGGGTCCAGCCCCCCCTCAGAGAAATTTTAGCTTGGGAGAACCTTAAGGATCATCCCATCCCACCCCCTGCCATGGCAGGGACACCTTCCACTGTCCCAGGGTGCTCCAAGCCCCGTCCAGCCTGGCCTTGGGCACTGCCAGGGATCCAGGGGCAGCCACAGCTGCTCTGGGCACCCTGTGCCAGGGCCTGCCCACCCTCACAGACAGGAATTCCTTCCCAAGATCCCATCCCTCCCTGCCCTCTGGCACTGGGAAGCCATTCCCTGTGTCCTGTCCCTCCATGCCTTGTCCCCAGTCCCTCTCCAGCTCTTCTGGAGCCCCTTTAGGCCCTGCCAGGGGCTCTGAGGTCTCCCCGGAGCCTTCTCCAGGTGAACATTCCCAGCTCTCCCAGCCTGGCTCCAGCCCTGGAGCAGCTCCATGGCCTCTTCCGGACTCGCTCCAGCTGGACCCGAGCTCCCCCTGCGCTGGCTCCCCATCTTTAATCCCAAAATGTAAAGCAAGACCTCTTCCCTTGCATGCTGTGCCCCAAAAACCCAGGTGCTTCCAAGGAAAAGACCCAGCAAAAGTGGCTTTGGAACAAGAGTTTGAGGATGTCTGAGGGCGGCCAGGGGGGTTAGGGCAGAATGTTCTTTGTGTTTCCATCAAAACCATTCCAGATGGTGCTGTAGAGGAATTCCCACCCGGACCAGATGCGGGATAGTCTGGAGTTGTTCTGTGGGATAGAGGGAAAAACTTGTTGCAGGAAAAAAAAAACCAACTCCAAAGCAAGGACTTCTTGACAAAAAGTGAAATTACAAAGGTGCTGCCTGGCTGGAGAAAGGAATTAAAGCTTATTTACACAGGAAAGAGGAGGTATTAGTGCAGTTCAGTCCCTGTGCCAGGCCAGGAGTGAGGGATAAGGGGAAATAGAGACAAGAGGGATTTATTATTAAATTAAAATCACTTAATTACTGCAAATGTTAAATATGCACTTTTCTGGCATTTCGAGAATGTTTTTCCCTCAAATTGCAATGAATTGTCCACTTGGAATTCCCCCTCCTTCAGCAGCGGGTAAATGTCAGCCCTAAATTAAAGTTAACTGGGATCTGCTCCACCTCGGAAAAAAAGATTTAATTAGAATCAATAAAGCACCTTTTATTGGAGTTTTCCAAACACACAGAACCTGAAACCTTCCGAGGTTTTCACAGGTTGGGGTCAAAGGGGAGCACCTGGACACGGAACCCCGGGAATGCCGGCACCCAGCACCTCTCCCCGGGAGCGGGACCGGTGCCTGGGCGGGATGAAATCCATAAATCCCGTTGATTTAGCCCAGATGAGCAACGCATCCCTGCTCCTTTGGTCTTGCTGGGGGTTTTTGGATGGGCTCCATCCGAGCTGGGAGGTAAAAACGCTGCCTTTTGCTCCCAGTTCAATCCCTGTTTTTAACTCCAGTGTTCCTCCAGTTGGAAGGGATGAACAGCCCTGGAATTCCCAAATATATCAATGATCAAGGCTCTGCTGCCTCATCCCTGAAAGTGCTCAAGGCCGGGGCTGGGAGCAGCTTGGGGAAGACGTTCCTGCGCGCTGTGGACGGGCTGCAAAACCTCTCCCAGCCCAGCCCGCTGCAGGATTTGATAATTCCAGGACTCTGTGACTCGGCAGCTTGTTCCCATTTCCAGTTTAATTTCCCTGAGCCACACGAGTCCCGTGCCCCCAATCAGCACGGCGTGCGAGCGATGATTTTAGAGGCCTTTTTCCAGTGCGTGCGCTCGGATCAAGATGGAAAATGCATTTCATATCCCCCGACTCCCGAAAATAGAGACAAAAGCTGCGGCAGTGTCAGATTGCTTGGAATTAGTTGTAATTTGATTAGGAATCTCCCAGCAGGCTCCCCGAGCACACAGAGATCAGCGGGAATTAATGCCGTGATCAATTAGATCGGAATTGTTCGGCCAGCGCCGAGCAATACCACGGGCTCGGATTTTCCGGGAGTTCTTCCCTTAATCCTCTTGTTCGTCGGCTCCTTAGGAGGAGGCACAAAAGCTCCTAAATTAGGACAAGGATATTGCACATTGGGGAAAAATCCCGCTGCGGATTATGGAGAAATCCAGGGGGGGATTCTCCTCCAGCGCAGCCCAGGGGAGGGAGCAGCTCCCAAATTCCCCCCAAAGGAGCTGCATTCCCTCACAATCCCACTGAAACAGCTCCTCCACTCCTGATTAATTGTCTGGCCTCATCCCTGTGGGATTCCGGATTATTTCAGTCAAACTTAATTAATTTCCTGCGTTTGAGTCAGAATTTTTTTAATTTTCAATTAAATTCCCATTTTCAGGTAGAAATCCATAAATTCATAATGTTTCCCCGTGGCTGGGGCTGGAGTCCAGGAGGGCTTTCCCTGGCACCACACGGGGTCTCAGCTTCACGATCCCACTGATGGCCAGGCTGGATCCGCACCGGGATCATCCCAAATCCCAGCACCAGCTCTGTCCAACTGGAATTTTAGTCTTTTCCCGAAGTTTTTGAAGATGAACAATCACAGAATCCCAGAAAAATTTGGGTTGGAAGGGATGTTGAAGATCATGAGTTCTCACCCCTGCCATGGGCAGGGACACCTTCCCCTATCCCAGGTTATTCCAGCCTGGCCTGGGACACTGCCAGGGATCCAGGGGCAGCCACAGCTGCTCTGGGCACCCTGTGCCAGGGCCTGCCCACCCTCACAGACAGGAATTCCTTCCCAATATCCCATCTGTCCCTGCCCTCTGGCACTGGGAAGCCATTCCCTGCGTCCTGTCCCTCCATGCCTTGTCCCCAGTCCCCCTGCAGCTCTCCTGGAGCCCCTTTAGGCCCTGCCAGGGGCTCTGAGCTCTCCCTGGAGCCTTCTCCAGGTGAACATTCCCAGCTCTCCCAGGCTGGCTCCAGAGCAGAGGGGCTCCAGCCCTGGAAGTAGCTCTGTGGCCTCTGTGGAAATCCCATCCTGTCCCTCCTGGCCACTGGAATAACTCAGGTGCTGATTTATAACTGGGAAAAGAGGATCAGTTTGAGCCCCCCTTTCCACAATCCATTCCATCGGCTGCTCTTGCAGGAAAGGATGGGATTTATGGTGCCAAACTCCCTTTTGCAGCAGCGGGTCAGGAGCCGCGTGCGCCGCTCTGTCTGCGCTCCTCCGGCACGGCGGGAAGGCTCGTCCCGGATTCACACCTGCGCTCCGCCGGGATCCGCTCCGCAACCCCGCACAGCGGCAGGAGCCAGGGGCGGGAGCCAAGGTAAGAACGCACGGCAGGGTGGGAATTGTCTTCCAGTGTAGTACACGAGAAAGCCGTACATAATTCATGGGAATTTATTATTCCATGAGTAATTCCGACCCAGGCCAAAGGCAGGCGGCTGAAGCCCGGAGGAATTTCCCTCCGAACCACTACACGTGTCAGGCTGGGAGCCGAGGGATGAATATTTTAAGGACAATGACTTCTTTTTCCCGTTTTTCCCTGGATGTGCCGCCAGGACTAAGCCAAACTCCTACTTTGCACTTTGGGAGGCACTGTGACACTCGTTCCCAGCTGGAAAGAACTGTCCCAATGTGTTTAAAATTCCTCAGGAAACGGGATTTCCCTACCTCTCCTTACTTTTGAATGCTCTGCTCTGGTTTTCAAAATTGCCTCTCTGATGTTTTTTATTTCCTGAGCTGATATCCCGGATTATCGATCCTGGGATGGAATTTGCCACTTCCTGCCTGGTCCAAAGTCCCTCTCCAGCACTCGGGAATTGTAGCAGGACAAGCAGTGGACAATCCAGATCCTCCCCATACAAGGAGCTGGAATTTTGATAGGACATAAGGAAACAGCCTCAGGCTGTGCCAGGGGAGGGTCAGGTTGGACAGCAGGAGGAGTTTCTCCAGGGAAAGGATTCTTGGCATGGGCTGTCCCGGGAGATTTGGAGGTGTTCAAGGAACGCCTGGACACGGTGGGGATCGGTCACAGGTTGGAGTCTGTGATCCTGGAGGTGTTTCCAAGCTCAGTGGTCCCGGGTTTCTGTGATTCCATGGTGAGGAGGTTCCCCTAAGGAAGGTGCTTGGCTGGAGCCCCAGGTGGGCAGGAGCAGGCGCTGAACTGCGCTTCCATTTTCCAGGTAATTCCCTGGCAGGGGCAGAGAGCCCCTGGCAGGCAGCCCCGGAGCCGCTGCTCCTGCCTTTGTGTCCCTCATTTGTTGCTGTGCATATTGAGCCATTCCAGCAGGAAATTGCATTTGCATCTTGTGTGGCACAAGCATGTTGTGAATATCATAAAAACACATATGGTCATAAAGGCTGGGAGAGAAGGCGATAAAAGTGACATTTAGGGAACAGCTTTGGGAAAGGCAAAACATGTTCAGGGAGCTGCTTTTGTGCAGCTCCTCCCCACGAAAGATTCTGGGCTCTCGCTTTAGAAGCTTTTGCAGCAAACTTCTTAATTTTGTGGCAAACTTCTTAATTTTTTGTACAAACTTCCTTTTGTAAAAACTTCTTTTTTTCCAACCTTCCTTTTTACACACTTGCTAATTTGTTTTGTCTAATCATCTTCATTTTCTAATATCTTCATTTTTTTCCCGAACATCCTATTTTTTTTCCCTAATTATTTTTGTACAAACTTCCTAATTAATGTATTCACTTGCTCATTTCAAAGTTGAGAAATTTTCCTTTGGAGCTTGAACCTCCTGAAAGAAACTCAGGAGCCCACCAGCCTTTCCCAACAGCCGCATTTTCCACGTGTTTCCCAGGTGTGGGACAGATTTCAAGTGCAACTCTTTGGGATATTGGACGGAACAGTATTTTGGGATGCTTGGAAATGGGATTTCATCACTTGGCCATCAGGAGGTTCATTGTGGAGGCTGGGTTGGATGGGAATATCCCTGAATCCAGCCTTTTCCTGGCTGAGTTGGGTTTATGCTGGAATTCTGGATAGCAGAAGTCCGTGGACATCGTGAAATATTAACTTTAAACAAGGAAAAATAAATAACTGGGAAAAAATTCTCATCACAGGTCAGAGGTCCCGGATGGAAAAGCAGGAAGTCTTTCCCACCAATAAAGCTCACATAAAACTGTTCTCTCCAGAGCTATTCCCGAATTTTTCCCCTCTCTTTACTCTGCCCGGGTCAGGGTTAACAGCTCCCAGTCAGGGACAGCCGTGGGTCATGCCAGCACTGCCAGCGGGATGGTTCTGCACAGCCAGCCCCATCCGCATCCCCTCGGAGCTGCCTTTCCAACCCTCCTGGTCCAAGGGAACATCTCGGGCAGGATTCCTGCGAGTCCTTGCCGTGTGCTCCCAGCAGGGAATTCATTCCAATTTTCCAGGGCTGTAAACTGCAACCCTTTTATCTGGAGCCTTTAGCAGGCTCTGTGACAGCAGATCCGATGGGAGCGTGCTATGCCATAAATCCTCCCAAAATGTTCCTTTCCACAGAAATTACGGGGCTGATTCATGCTCCAAAGGCGGATTTTCAGCCCTTGCCAAGTCGCCATCACTCCCTTCTGCTTGGAATGATCGGGAGAAGTGTCTACCAAGGGAAGGAGGAGGAGGAGAAGGAGGAAGCCTTACAGGCAGCTCCAAATCTCCTGGTTTCCCAGAGGATTGCACTTCCATGCAGCTGTGGACTGCGCTTCCAACCGCTCCATGTGGAGCTTCCAGAGATGCCTGGATTTCATTCTGCTCCATGCAAAGGGCTTTCCTTTCCCTGCTTTCATCGGGGCTGTGCAAATCGGGAACGGGCACCTCTGTCCTGTGTCCCTGTGCTGGCCAGGCTCCGGGATTCCTGCTGCGCTCCAGGGGGCGTCCAGCCTGGAGAAGAGAAGGATCAAGGGAGACAGAGCCCTTTCCAGTGCTTAAAGGGGCTCCAGGAGAGCTGGAGAGGGGCTTTGGTTTCCCTCAGTGTAACCGGGGTCACTCCAGGTTCATGGTCACTGCCCCCGTGCCTCCCCTCCTGCTGCAGGAATCACCCGGACAAGGTGAATCCCTGTTATTCCCACTTCTGGCTTCCCTAGCCGCCTGCAGGCTGGAGCAAGGATAAATTCCCCCACACACACTTCCCTGGCCCCCCGCCGAGCAGCTGGCGCTGCGCAGAGACTCGGGAAAGAGGGGGAGCTGCAGGGTTTGGGAATTCGCAGCCTGACAAAGTTGTGACTTGCAGAAGCACAAGGTAAGGGAGGGAAGAAGCCTCCCTGCCTGCGCCAGCCGCCTTTTCCCGGCAGCTCCCATGCCGGTGTAATTCTTCCCCCTAGTTTCCAGTCATGGAATAGTTGCCATTCAAGCGAGAGCTGCTGCAGAGCCTCGGAGAAGCCGGGCTGGGTTCAGGGGGGAAAGGAGCTGGAAAAGGAGCCGCAGGAGAGGAGGAAGGCTGGAGGATGGGGCAGAGATGCCACAGATGTCCCGGGAGCTACGTGCATCCATCCACCGCTCCGGGATTCGCTTCCCAGCAGCTCAATGGAGGCAATTGTTGCTTTTCCCTAAAGCCAAGCAGCTCCCGAAGCCCACGGAGCGGCCTCTCCCAGCTCCGTCCCTGCGGAGCGGGAGGAAGAGGGGCAGGAGGAGCCGGGAGCTGGGGAACAACTCAGGGAAACAACGGGGTTTGCACAGTGGGAAGGGGGTGGAGGGCAGCGCTGAAGTCCTTCCAGCCTCCAGGCAGGACCAGTGGCAGGACTCAGTCCTCGCTATGGATCCCACGGAGCCGCTCTTCCAACAGCCTCCTCCACTCCACATTCCCACTGTTCAGCCTGGCTTGTGCTTCCCCACTCCTTTCAGACAGAGATGCGAGCTGCTCCTCCCTGCCTTCACACAGGTGTCACATTTGTTGCCGAGCACCCGTAATTTTGGGAAGAGTGTTTGTACTGCAAATGGAAACCCGTCATTCCCGGCGCCTCCCTTCCCGCCTAATTACAGCAGCCACTGGAGCCGGAGCTTCCACGGCTCCCGGTTAAATTGTGATGCTGCTCCCATTCAAACTAACGCGGATCAAACGTTCCATTTTTGCACAATTCCCCCCTTTCTCTCTAAAATTCCGGCAGGCTCCAAGCTCGTTCCTTCCATCCTAATAAACCATCCAAATGATACAGCAAGTGGAATATTAAGTCCCTGTTTTAGCAAATCACCTTCTCCTGAGGAGTTTGGGAGCAGGATAGGTGTTTGAAAACTAGCATGGATTAAGCGGGAAGGAGGAAGAGCAGGAGCTGGAGAGGGCTTGGGGCAATGCTCCACTGGAAGGAGATGTTCCATTGGCCAGAGACACCATTCCAGTATCCGCAAACCCCGGCCGTGCTGCAGACCAGGAGCTGGGTGTGGCTCCCATTCCCCTTCCCGCTGAGGCAGGAATCAGATGGGATGTGCTACAACGAACCCTCCGGAGGGCAGTGGACCCAGAGCTCCTGGATCTAATCCATGTTCCACAGGGATTTCTGCGGGTGTGAGCTCCAGGCAGGATCCGGGCGACCAAAGGGATGAGGATGAGAGGCTCCTCCGTGCCCTTTCCCTGTGCCCACATCCATGGCACTGCGGACATGAGCAGGAGAATCCGAGCCCATCCCTGTGGCACAGCCACATCCATTTTTAACACAGGCCTTCTGTGCTCTTCTTTTTCCAGCTCCGTCGCTCCAAACGGAGCGAAAGATGTTCCCGGCTTAGTGGGATTAAAAAACAAAGTCCGGCCCAAATATCCTGGCAGCCACGGCGGCACTTCCCTAAAACTGCCTGCCACGGGCAGTGCTGGAATGGAGTTGGGATTTAATGGCAAACAACCCCACAAAATGGAGTCGAAAAAACACAGCAACCCCGAGCCATCATTTTGGGAGCGTCACAAATGGATGGAGAGGGAAGCTCCCCACGGCACATGGAGAGGCAGATGTGGATGGGGCTGGAAGCTCCCGTTCCAGGCAGGGAGGGGCGGGATGACCACGGGCAGGAAGATGGAGATCCAGGGCTCCAAAGCTGCTGCTTGGCTCTTTCCACGCTCAGCGAGTTCCCGGTGCCTTTTGCTGCTGCTCATAAGCAAAAGTCTCTCGATTGCTGTTCCAGGATTGGAAATTGGAATCAGAGAAAGAGGAATGGGATGAAAATGAGATGAGAAAAAAAGAGAGAAATGGTGCTTTGGAAGCCTGTTCAAGTGTCTGATCTCCTGTGCTGTTTGTACTGAGAGAATAAATCCATGCTGCATTCCAGGCTGGGGGAGTGGGGTGGGAAACACCCCCCTTCCCTGGGCATGGAATCATCAAGGATGGGAAAGATTTCTCCATGGAAAGGGTGCTCAGGCACTGGAAGGGGCTGCCCTGGGAGGTTTGGGGTCCCCATCCCTGGAGGGGTCCAAGGACGGCCTGGACGTGGCACTGAGTGCTCTGAGCTGGGGACAAAGAGGGGACCGGGCACAGCTGGGACTCAATGGTCTTGGAGCTCTTTTCCAACTGAAACCACTCTGGGATTCTGGGATGCTCATGTCCAGCCCTCAGCTGAAGAACAGGCACTGTGTTCAGGCAGTCCACGTGATCTGTGGGGAAGATTCCAATGTTTTCATTGAGGGACTGCGAATTCCTGTTGTGTTTTGTTTGTTTTGCCCTTTCCCAGAGCAATATTGTTTTTCCCTGGTGTCTCAGGAACTTCTCCTGGCCATCTGCACCATTCCCTTCCCCGCTTATCTGCCAAAGCCCTTTGGATTTTTTTAAGCCCAGCCGCACACTGCCAGCCAGATTTGCTTTGTGTTCCTGGGGAAAACCCAGTGGCAGCAGCGTTCCCGGGATGGCCGGGGCTCGGGAGGGGACGGAAGCGCAGGGAGCGAGGCTCCATCCCAGCCCCATCCTGACAATGCTCCTTCAGAGGCTCATAATGAAGCCATTGAGAGCTCGGAGTTATTTGGAAAACTCCCGAGCGGGGAGGAATCTGCGCATGTTGGGGTTGAGTCACGCCTTGGCAGCCGCCACCCCAGCACAGATTTCCCTTTTTTTTAAGTGCACTTTTCTTTTCCAGATCCAGGGACAAGGGACCTTTATCAGCTCTAACTTCATCTCCGCCCTGGAATAGCTGCAGCCGGCCCAGTCCTGCCAGAGGAAACTTCCAGAAGGTCTTCATTTGGACACTTGGAGCTTCCAGTGGCTGCACTCTCCTCCCAGTTGGAAATTTGTCCCCAAGCCTGCTTATCTCCAGCCTGAAATTCTTTGGCTGCAGCTTCCCCCATGGATGTCAGCGCCTTCCTGCCTGCAGGATTAAGGGATCCATTCCAACCACTCCATTGGCAGGTGTGTGAAAGCCTCTGGTTTCCTGTACCTTTTCCTGTGCTTTCTGATAAAATAACAGGTTTTCCTTATGGAATTTTGGTGCTCCAGTGGAGAACACAACACGTATTCCTTGACCCTTTCCTTGGCTCCACAATATCCACACTCAGGTCCTGCCCAGCCCAGATGAACCAGAAAGAAAAAAATCCAAAAAATCCAAAGGTCCATCCAAAGCACCCTCAGGCATTGGGTGCTCCAGGGATCCTGCATCCCACAGTTCCTGGGGGTCCAGGGATCCTGCATGCCACAGCTCCCGGGGGTCCAGGGCCCTGCACTCTGAGGCACTGGGTGATCCAGGGATCCTGCATGCCACAGCTCCCTGCCTGCCTGGGGCATCTCCCACGCCTACTCCAGCGCCATCCCCACCGAGGTAAGGCAGCTCCCTCCATCCTGTCTTATCCCACACGGGCACAAGCGCAATGGGAAAGCTCCTCTTTGCAGTTCCCTTTCCTCAGCGGGAATTCGGGAGCCTCCAGCGTGCGGGCGCGCCCCGGACACGCCCCGGCTGGACGTGGAGCACCGAATCCTGCGCTTCCTGCAAGTGGGAATTGTGGCCGTGGAGAAGTTGCGGGCCGGCGTGGGGAGCGCGGGAGCTGGCGGGGCATTGTTGTGGAAGTGCGGATGGGATCAGGCACAGATGGGAGACACGGAGCTGTCAGAATGAGCCTGGATTGGGAAATGTTATAATTGGGATGGTAAACAAGTTCACAAGGACCCTATTGAGGCAAGGCATTGCCATGGTAACCGCCCAGAAAAGTCTGGGAATGAGGAAGGGATCGATACGTGGGGGCAGCCGAGGGAAGGGGCCGCGGGTGCGCCGGGGGACCCTTCCCGGCGCCGGGGGCAGGGAATGAGGGCTCTGGAATGTGCTCCGACCCTGCCCCGCTCTCCGGGGAAACACCGCTGCTCCAGGCTTTGAGCTGTTCTGGGATGAGCACACGGGATGGGATCCTGTGCTTGCACAGCGCGCTGGGCGTTTCCTGCGTTCCACAGAGGGCTGGGAAATCCCGGTGCTGCTGCAGGGACCTCTTCCAGCAGTCCGTAGGATCCACTTCCCAGTGCGAGCAGGACTGGGGCTCACTGGCACATCCCGGATGCGGCCAGGGCAGGATGGGGCCTCCATCCCCGGGAAGGGGTCGCCTCTCCAAGGCTGCCAGAGCGCAAGGCACAGGGTGGGATTTTGGGGTGCCCCGTGCAGGGCCAGGAGCTGGACTCGTGATCCAGGTGGGCCCTTTCCACCTCAGGAAATCCTGGGATGCTGTGATCTTTCCAGCCGGGAGCAGCATGGAGAGCAATCCCCGCTCCCACTGCAGCCCACATCTCCCTGCTCTGGCCTTGGACGGGAGGAAACAAGAAAGTAAAAAGTCCTGTAATAAAACCAAGCTTAGCAACTTCATCCTCCAAAATAATATTTTCAAAGCCTTGTTTTATTAATCAGCTACTTGTCTTTAATGGGATAATACTCCACATTCCAAGATGGATGCGGCAATTTTCCTCACTCCAATAAAACGATAAAATTTGTTTATAGGCCAAAAGAAATGCTAAGGGCCCGGGGCCACTGAAACCCTCAGAACAAATCTTTTTTAAGTGGCAGGGCTGCAGCCCAGGGCAAGGGGCACCAGAAGGAATTGGACATCTTCAAATCATCAGGAATGGAATTTGGAATCCATCTGCTGAGCTGAGGTGGGCCTGGGCTGCCTTCCTTCTGTGGCTGAATCAGGGACAAAAATAGGATTTTGTTCTCCGGGATTACTTCAGACAGCTTGGGAAGCGAACCCTGAGTTTGCAGTCAGAATCCCAGCATTATTCCAATTGGAAAAGAGCTCCGGGATCACTGAGTCCAACCTGTGCCCGGTCCCCACCTTGTCACCAGCCCAGAGCACCGAGTGCCACCTCCAGGCATTCCTTGGACTTGCCCTGGGATGGGCACTCCAAACCTCCCTGGGCAGCCCCTTCCAGTGCCTGGGCACCCTTCCCACATCCTCAGGAGCACCTCTGCTTCCTCCATGGAATTCTGTCCCATTACCTGGCGTTCCCAGCTGAAAAAAGCTGTAGGAGCTGCTCGGACCCTTAACAGGTGTCCGAGTCCTGCCTTTGTTTGGTGGCAGCCAGGAATGCAGAGCCTGGATCCCGGAGCTGGAACAGCCCCCGGGCTCAGCAGCGCTCCCAGATTTCTCACCCTCTGGGACAAGATGTCTCCCAGGACTTGTGCAGCTTGTTTGGGAAGAGGCCCTTGAAATCCATCTGCTTCCTTCCTGGGAATCAGTGGGTTTGAGGAGGGGCGGCTGGACTTTTCCAGAAGCGCGGGGAGCACATGTGGGCACGGCGCTGTTCAGCCAGGCACTGCGAGCCCAGGTTTTTCCATCCCTCTCCGAGCTGCACAGCAGCACTATCCATCATTTTTCCAGTGACTGCAATCCCTTCCTATCCCAATGAATTGCTGGGACAGATCTTTAATAATAACCAGCCACCAAGGCCTGGGAGATTTCATTTATTCTGGCATGATCCACACATTTCCCGACTCGTGCGGGACCATATGGAGCACTCTCCGTTGAATTTGGAGGAGTTACTGGGGTGAAACAAGGAGGAATTTTGTTCCTCATCCTCTTCAATTATGCCATGGATTGGATCGTGCAGCAAGCTCCGAGAGCTCATCTGGGCACAGCAATCAGCCCCGAGGAGCCATCGCCGAGCTGGGCTGTGCCAGGAAACACTCGGAGCGAAAACACCGGTGGGAGCTGAGCCCTGGAGAGAATCGCTGGGGCTTGACACTCCCCTAAAGCTGGGAGTGGGACCTGAGCCCTCAGTCTGTCACCTGCAGGCGGGAAAAGGCTTTGGGAAGGTCGTGTTTGGGTGGTGGGATAGAGGGGAAAATGACATCTGATCAATTCCTTCTGGATTTTACATCGTTCACCTGGGAAATTAAGGAACCTGGTGCCCAGAATTCCTGTGGAGATGGATTGTTCAACCCCAGCAGTGACCAGGGTGGAACCATAATGGTCCCAATGCCCAGATGCTGAGGCCACATTTACACAGAATCACGGAGTGGTTTGGGATGGGAGGGACTCTAAAGCACATCCAGTTCCACGGGCAGGGACACCTTTCCCTATTCCAGGTTGCTCCAAGCCCCGCCCAGCCCGGCCTGGGACACCTCCAGGGATGGGGAGTCCCCAGCCTCTCTGGCCAACCCACATCCAAACTTCTGTGCCTTGCCCAAAACCTCCCTGATAAATAGACTCCAAGTGAACAAAAACCCCCTTTTTGGTGCCTGAGGACTAATGGAACATGACATTTATTATTCCAGAGAGGTGCCAAAGGAATCAAGATGTTGATTCCGTGTGAGCAGGCAGAGTGTGATCCCTGCTCCTGCCTCTCCGAGCCATCAATAATAGAGCGGTTCCCATTCCCATTCCATTATGGCTAATAATGAGTTATGGATAAAGCCACCACGTCCTGTGGAAAAAGCAAGATCTGGGTTGATTATTAGAGGCTCAAATCAAGAGATTGATGCCCAGAGCCAGCCTAATTAGCGGGAGTCTATTGGAGAGGAAGCTGAGCATGCTGCTCCAGCACTGCCAAATGAAATTAAGGCCCAATTATTGATAAATGAAGAGTGGTTTGTGCTGGAGCCTGGCCTGGAGTCGAGGAAACGCATCTGTCACTTGGCCTGCCCGGGAGTCACTCATGTGTGACACGGCATCCTGTGCGTTCCCGCTGCAGCTGGAGCTCGGGAGCCGCTCAGGCTGAACCCGGGCTGGCAGGTGCCATTCCAGCCCGGAACGGGGGCACACAGAGAGCTATCCCGGGCTGGTTATTGGGGACAGCGCTGTGCTCCTTACCTGCTCCGTGGTTTCCCGCTTACCTGGCGGGGACACACAAACCAGGGCTGCTCAGTGCCCTCCTGTGACTGCACTGTTACAGTTGCCATAAAAATGGGCAGCGGAGCTGTTTGAATTCCCTCACTTGCCCGGCCTCTCAGGCCCACAAATTCCATAAATGAATGCGGTGGGTGGGGTGGGAAGTGACCCCTTCTCATAAACCTCCAGTTGGAGCAAGAGCTTATGCAGTCCATGGTGAAAGGCAAATGGAAACTAAACATTAGCGGGGTGAGGAAATGGCAGCGTGGGCACTACTGCTCCCACAGCAGCACGGTGCCTTCGGCTGGGAGGCCGATTTATCCTGCCACTCTGAGGTGGGATTGAAAGTTCATGGAATTTCATCCTCAGCTGCTGGGGAGAACCAAACAGAAATGTCACCTGTGAGTGCTGGAAGTTTTTCAGGAGCTCTGAGGCAAAGGGAGGCAGAGGGGACCTCCAGGAATGAAAAGGGAGGTTTAGATGGGATATTGGGAAGGAATTCCTGGCTGTGAAGGTGGGCAGGCCCTGGCACAGGGTGCCCACAGAAGCTGTGGCTGCCCCTGGATCCCTGGCAGTGTCCAAGGCCAGGCTGGACAGGGCTTGGAGCACCCTGGTCATGGGGTGGAGTGAGCTGATCCTTAAAATCCCTTCCAGCCTAAAGCATTCCATGATCCCACGCGGATTCAAACAGCCGTGGCCGAGCTCTTGGCTTCAGAGGTCCCAAAATACCCCTGAGGATCTGGGGCTCGGCTCGGCGACACGTCGGGATCGCGCCTTGGGAAGCGCCTTTTCTCGGCAGGCACCTGAGAACGCGGTCGGAAATAGGCTGCTCGTTGTCACAGGTGTCACCGCTTCCCTGCTTCCCAAGGACCCCGCGTCTTTTAATACCCAAACATTTTTGGAAATCTGCCCCCATTTTAAGTAGGGCAGGAAATATGTGTTCATCTGAAAGAGCTGCAGAACCTTTCTCGAGACAAGGAGTCGAGTTCCCAAAGGCACCGGTGATTCCTGTTCCTCAGTCCCGCTGAAGCGAGGCCGGGCCTGGGTCCCAGCTTTGCACGGGGGTTTGCTGTGGGGCTGTCCCTGCTCACCACTGACCGCTGCAGCACCGGGCTCTGCTCCAGCTCCCGCGGAGAGCCCTGGGCGTGGGGCGGTGCCCGTGCACACGTGGTGGACGCTGCATCCCTGGAAGTGCTCAAAGCCAGGCTGGAGGGGGCTCGGAGCAGCCTGTGCTGGGGAAGGTGTTGGAACTGATGGGGTTTAGGGTCCCTTCCAACCTAACTCATTCCATGAGAAATCCGCTCAGTGCCGAATGAGGGTGGGACTCTGGTGGGCTTCTCCACTGGGACGCTTGGATTTCCCTCG
The DNA here is from genome assembly GCA_013398055.1 of Ifrita kowaldi. Classification (NCBI taxonomy): domain Eukaryota; kingdom Metazoa; phylum Chordata; class Aves; order Passeriformes; family Cinclosomatidae; genus Ifrita; species Ifrita kowaldi. The sequence goes on along the minus strand of VZRS01000477.1, from coordinate 26,496 downwards.
GATTTGGCACATGAACCTTTCCCTTCCCTTCCAAAGAATCCAATTCATTCCTCACTCTCCAAACGAGGTACTGATAGAATTTGCTACCCCGGATTTAAAGCATTCCCATATAAGATGAAATCAATCCTTTCTGGAACGAGTTTTTCCTCCTGACATTTCTCCTGGTCCCTCTGAACCGGAGAAATTATCCCGAGCTGCTATTTCATGGATACCTCTCCCCCTGGAGCAGCACCGGGCCTGCAATCTAAGCTACATCTCGAATATTAAAAACAACAATGAAATGTAATTCCACCGACCCATCCTAACTCGATTTGGGGCCGCCAGGAGAAGCCGGCTGCCATATGGAGATTTGCTGGCCATTCCCGCTCCGTGCCCCGTCCCCCCTTCCCATGGATTGCCGCAGCTCCACCCACGCTCTGCAGCCTCCAGGGCAGTTCTTACAGATTGTATCCGGTTTTATCTCCTCCGTGTCCCCTGGCCATGCCCGCGGAGGTGCAGGGTCTGTACCTCTGGGAAGCCCTGGAGTAATCCCAGCCCCGATTCCGGGCTCAGCTCCTGGAAGGGAGCAGAATGCAGGCCGGCACTGCAGCTGCTCCCAGCTCACCTTGTTTGTCCCCTGGGCTGTTCCACCTGCGCCGTGACCCCGGAATGTGCAGGGACAAGCAGATTTTTGCTGCCAGGCCCAGCTCGGTGTGTACAGGAGAATGTGCAGAGCTGTGCTGAGGGGACGGTGACATTTCCCCAGCCCAAAGAGCCACATTCCCTGCTCTCCCTGAACACACAGCTCCAGCCCCATCCCTTCAGGACAGGGCTTGGAGAGACCTGGGGCAGTGCAGGGTCCCTGCCAATAGCAAGGGAAGGAACGAGGTGAGCCCTGGGGTTCCTCCCTGCCCAAACCATTCCAGGATTCCGTGCCACAGCTCTGCATGCTGAGGCAGGGGATCTTTCATGCACAGCACGGAATGAAAAGAGGAAAATGTCTCCTCCTTTTTATAAAAAATCACATCAATAAAACTCTTACATGAAAACAAGAACAGGAGGAAAAGCTGAGCTGCAGAGACACAACAATCGCTGAGGGCTGAGACCTTGGGAAGGAGCTGGAGCCCAGAGTGGGGTTTTGCAGGGAGTTTTCAACCACTCTCAAATGTCAGGTTGGGTTTTTTGATGCTCTTCCATTCCCACCATAAAAACAAAGGGATTTGAGGACCCTTTGGGGCCCTGGAACAGCTCCTGCTCTTGCTGTAGACCCTGAGCATCACGCATGGGTTTAGCTGCTGCCTGCCCCATATGACACTCTGGTTACTGGGTTAAACCAGCAGCACTTCCATTAAACCCTCGGTTGATCATATGGAATCCATGGATGGGCAGGGCTGTGAGGGGAATAAATGAGCTCCGTGTTTCTCCCCACTAACTCCAGCCTTACCAGCGGACTGGGAACTGCCCTAAACACAGCCAGGATTTTCCAGGAGCACGGGGAGGTGCAGTTACCCAGGAATCCGGTCTGTACTACAGAGCTGCAACGCGGAATGTTTGCACCCTGACACCTAAACCTGTCCATGCTCTGCCTTTCCTTCGTGTCCCTGCCCATCCCAGCCTCCCCCAGCACGGGAAGGACGGTTTGGAGCTCAGCAGCCTGGGCTAGAGGAAGGTGTCCCTGCCTGTGGCAGCTGCTGAGCTGCCAGATCCCTTCCAGCCCAGAGCACGAGGACTGTGGGAGCTCTCTGCACCTTCCTCAGGGCCAGGGGAGGCTGGAGCTGGGCTGCCGAGGGATGCTCCGCAGCAGGATTGCTAAAGCACGGCTCGCTGTAATGTGTTATGACACAGATCAGCTGTTGTTTTCCAGTCTCAAAGGAAACCTTGTGGAATCTCATTCCTTTGACTGGATTAAATTAGCTGCAAATGTTGTCCTTTAAACACAAACTCAAGGCCCTTTCGCTGGAAAATGAAGTGTGGATGGCAAAATCTCTTTCAAGCCATTGTTTCTTTGGAGCTGTGGTTTACCTTTGGTTCCCTAACAAAGTAAATTAATAAATGAAGGGGTAGCAGAGTTGTTTCTATGGCAATCCCCATGGAAACATCAAAAATGCCACAAACACTCATCCTCAGCCTCCAGCTCCTGGGAGAGCACAGCTCGGGGTAAAGCACAGCCATGGCTCCTGGATTCAGCCCAGTTCCTGGTGCCCTTTCCCTTCAAAAGCTTCCATAGCCATAGATCCCCACAATTAAAGTGTTTTCCTACCAAACCTAGTGAGCACATTCCTTTGGGAAGTGTCCCTGGGAAGTGCTGGAGCTGCTCATCCCTTTCTATAGGGCACCCTTCAGAAGGAGGAAGGATCAGCAAACCCAGGGGCCATGACTTGGGTGGAATAAAGAGGCACCTGGTGAAAGACCAGAGCAGTGGCCTAAATCCTGGGATTTCCCTACGGTGCACCTTGCTTTAGGAGAACTTCCCGATGAGTGGAGTGAGATGGTCCCACACCTCTGATCATCCCACCGTGGCTTTCACAGACACACAGAATTCCTGGCTGGGAGGGTGGGGAAGCCCTGGCACAGAATTCCCAGGGAAGCTGTGGCTGTCCCATCTTCGGGAGCACCCAAAGCCAGGCTGGCCGGGGCTCGGAGCACGCTGGGATGGGGAAGGTGTCCCTGCCATGGCACGGGGTGATCCTTTAGGTCCCTTCCAGCCCTGCAACTGAAGTGCTCAGGAGCAAAGCACGGAGCAGGGCCGGCTCTGGAGAGCAGCCACATTCCAGGGCTCACATCTGTTCGGGATGGATTTGGCTCCCGGTCAGGGCTGACAATTAGGCCGTACAGTTAATATTTTTACAGCTGTTTTATTAATAATGCATACAGAGCACCCAGCCAGGGTTTGTTGGAGACACCTCAGGAAAACGAACGATGTAAATAACAGATGGATGCGGAATAGTCTCACCAACAGGCACCGAGATATTCCCATCTTGTTTAGGAGGAATCTAAATAGACAGATTGGAGATAAACAGGCAAAGGGAGGAGAGCAGGGGCTGGGACTGGGGATGGATAAACTCAGAGACACCTGGGGAGTCCCTCAGCTCCTCGGGATCGTGGCATCCGAAAGGTTGTGGATGTGCCCACCTGGAGGAGCCTTTCCTGCACCTCTCCAGCCCAGCCAGCCCGGCTTAACCCTTGCAGGGTCTCAATCCCAGCTCCCCAGCCGGGAAATGGCTAATTAGGATAATTCCAACAACCCTGCAATGATTTTGCCTTTAACTCTTAACTCCTCTGTTCCATGGGTTTGCTGCTCTGACTGGCTTGGAATTTTGGGGCAGAGCAATGAGAAGAGAGAATGGCGTGCGGGATGTGCCCAGGAAAGGATGGATTTAGTGCATTTTGGAGGCAAACAGCTGCCAGATGTGTGCACAACACGAGCAGGGAATGGTCCCCGGTGGCTGATGCACAAAGCTCTGTGTGGGAAGGGTAAACCAAAATCATCTGGCGCCGGGAGCCGGGGAATCACAGGGATTTGCAGTTGGATTTGTACCTTGGGATTTTCTCTGGAGAGCTGGGAGAGCCGGTGGCTAACAGCTGGAACTGGAGGTGCAGGTTACCTGGTGTGTGACGGGAGGAGGGCACGAGGTGCCCACACAGGAGAAGGGAAGGCTCCAGGGAGAGCTCAGAGCCCCTGGCAGGGCCTGAAGGGGCTCCAGGAGAGCTGCAGAGGGACTGGGGACAAGGCCTGGAGGGACAGGACACAGGGAATGGCTTCCCAGTGCCAGAGGGCAGGGATGGATGGGATACTGGGAAGCAATTCCCGGCTGTGAGGGTGGCACAGGTTTCCCAGAGAAGCCGTGGCTGCCCCATCCCTGGAAGCGTTCCAGGCAGCCCCATCCCGCTCCTGCCGGGATTATCGCGCCTCAGAGCCGCGGCATTCCCACGCATCCCGAAATCCACAGGTATGCGCCACTCCCGCCGTGACCCGAGCGCGCTCGGCGGGGAGGCAGCGCTCGGAATAGCAGCGAAGGCAGCAGAGGCTGGGGAAAGCAGGGAAAGCGAAGGGAGCCAGGAGTTCTGAAACGCAAACTGTGATAAATCTCAGCCTAACACGCCTCGGCTGGGAACACACCGTTCTCCCGGAGGAGATGACTGCCTATCAGTGCCTTTGGAAAGGCGCTTTCTCCAGGGCTCGCTGCGGAGCGCGGGGAACACAAACACGAGGGCCTTTTCCCAGCCCGCGCCTCCCCTGGCATCCCAGCCGGGGGTTGCGTTCTCTGCGAGGAAAGTTCACGGCGGGTTCATCCCGGCGGCTTCGGAGGGCTTCGGGAGCGGGATAAACAAACAGCAATTAGCGCCCGATTAGCACCTCTGACATTTCCTGCGGCCGCTGTGCACGGCGGCAGAGGAAGAGCTGCTCCCGTCACTCGCCGCGCCTCAGCGCTCGGCTCCGGGTGGGGTTTTAGGGAGAATTCTTTCGTGGCAAAGGTGGTCAGGCACTGGCCCAGCTGCCCAGGGCGGCGGCGGAGTCCCCGTGCCCGGAGGGGTTTCCCAGCCGCGTGGATGTGGCAGTGGTGGCCTGCGCAGGGTGAGGCTCAGCGCTCTGCGAGGTCCGTTCCAGCCTCAGTTCCTGTGATTCCAGAGGTTTCCGTGAGGATGTGCTGGCAACGTAATTACATTGTGTTAACTTCAAGCCACAGGCACAGAAACTTCCCAAACTTCCTGGAAGGACCGGCAGTGATGGAGCCTCCCCGGCAGCCGCTCCACTGGAGCCCAGGACAGTCGGGAATTTCAATGGAGACGGTTTGGGGATAGAAAGTAGAGGCAGGAAGTGTGTGGAGCTCCGTTTGCCGAGCTCTACAGTACAGACGTCTTACCACATAAATTTAACAATTATTATTGTGTTGCCCTTTTCCAGGAAAGGGTAAAGGAGATTTGTAGGAGCACTTAACACATGTAAATCCCCACCTCTTTAAGGCAAAGCAACGCGCTAAATGGGGCCATAAATATCCCGAGTATTCTGTCCTTTCGGAAATCATACCTTTCCCCCTCCTCTCGCTGCAATTAAACCCGTGCCTTATTCTAACACAGCTCTGGGGAAGCAGGCATTTAAAAACCTCCAAACAGGTGTTTGTTGAGGGAGACAGGAGCTCCGGGGGTTCAGGGGAAGCGACACTCAAAGGCAAGGCTGGTTTGTGTAGCAGGGCCTGAAGCCCCTTTTGCTGCTGCTTTCTCAAAAAATCGGATCAAATCCCGACCAGCCGCACCTTTCACCCCGTGCGAGAGCTGAAAATTCACCTGCGGCTCCTCCTTCTTCTTTCCAAGGGCTTTGGCAGCGAGGCTGGGAATCCCAGGAGCAGCGAGGCTGGGAAAGACATCCAGGACCACAGAGTCCAGCCTGTGTCCCATCCCACCTCGTCACCAGAGCAGAGTCCAGTCCCTCCCTGGACACCTGGACACCTCCCCGAGCGGCCCCTGCCAGTGTCCAGTGTTTCCGTGCCAGCCCGTCCTGCAGGGCAGCTGCTTCCTGAGGAATCCATCACCCTTTCCCGGGGCTGGAGATCCCTGAGAAGTGCAGAGTGTTTCCTGAGCTGCTCCTTGCCCAGCCCCGTCCCCCCTCGTTCGGTGCCAGGGTTCCTGCTGGATGATTTCTGCGCTATGACGAGCGCACAAAGCCCCCGTTGTCCATGGCTGAGCCTGGCCGGTCCTAATCCCCCGTTCTGGGTTCAAACTGGCTGCCTGGCCTGCTCCTTTTATGATTCCAGTCAGAGCTCGGCGGCTGCATCGCTGCCAATTTAACTGCACTTTTACCAGGACGACGAGGACGGAAAAATGAAAATCACATTTGGCACATTTAATCAGATAATTATTTTTGAAGAAACGAGCAGGAATGTTAAATACATTTCCCCGTTTTTTTCCATCTGTTGCGGCTGACGTGCAAGACTGGGGCTCTAATAACGAGGCCCATCTCCCGCGCTGCCTCCTGATTAATATTTCAGGATTATCCGAGCGCCGAGGTGCGGCCGCCGGCTCCGTGGGCAGCACATCTGGCTGCCACGTGTGCCTCGTTCCCTTACACCTGTAAATCCGGGGTCAGGGCCCCGCCTGCGAGGGGCCGCCGAGCCCTGGGGTGAAGGGGGTTATTAATGGGGCCAGGTGCCGCTCCGGCTCCGGGTCGCGTTCCTGCCCGGTGTAGGGTGTCAGGAAGCAGGGCTGCTGTTAATCACCGCTGCAACGCTCCTGGAGCCGACGTGTTCTCCCTGCAGCCCTGGAGCTGCCTCGTCCAGCGGCTCTTGCGTGCGGCAGTGGACTCCGGGGCATCCCATAATATGTACCTGTGTCCACTCAAGGTGGATAAGCTTCAAAGCCAGCCCAAAGACTTTTATTCGGGATGAAAATCCCGAATATTTCCCCCCAGTCCTGGCCAAACGGAGCAAATCCGTAACTTTGCAATGAGCAAAGAGCTGGAGCTCCCCGCCCCTGGGGCAGCCGGCAAGGAAGGGAATTTGCCCCTGCGGAGTGGCTTTCTCACAGGTTTCCAGCCCCAGGGGGACACCCAGCCGGGAGAAGAGTCCGGGAAAAAGGTCACTGGCACCAGGCAGCTCCTGAACAAGGAGCGGAGCCGCCTTGTGAGGACAAACCCAGAGAGGGAAGCAGAATCCCTGGAACAGGAAAAGTGATGATGACACTTCCCTAAAGTGAAGGTTTTCAGGGATACAGGGGTATCTGCTCTCCTGCACTCCGCAGCTCCCTCTCCAGCCGGGAATGGCAGCACAGGGGGTCGGTATCGCTCCGAACTGCTTGCTTTGTTTAGGGAAAGCGTTCCTGGAAAATCAGTTCCTTTGTTCTTTGTTCCTTTTTCGTGTGTTCACACATATAGTTCATAAAAGCTTTTCTCCCCTCCAGGGAAGCCTCCCTAATTCCCAGGGAAGCTCGTCGTGGGAAGTCGTGGATTCCTAAAGATTTGTTCCACTGGACACTGGAGCAGGGAGGAAGGAGCTGGACTGGGATCCCCCAAGGATTTAGAAAGCACCAGGGTAAGCTGCTGAAAAGCTGGTTCTCCCAAAGTTTGGAAGTTTGCTTTTCCCCCAGCCAAAGGAACGAGTCCAACCCCCTGGACGTGGAAGAGGGATCATCTCCTGTTGAATTTTGCCGTTGCTATAGCGATTGATTAAATAAAATAAACCCCCCCTCCACTTGTAAATTCCAAATCCTAATTGTACCGACAACAATCTAAATGTGGCTGGAACAGTGAGTCACACTCCAGATTCCGTGTCTCCGAGCGGGGCTTCATTTCCATCTAACAAGGCAATTACTGTACCGTGTGTTAATTCCGTATCATTTGATTAACAAAAACGTGCTGCTGGAGCTTTAGCACCTCTGCTATTCCGGCAGATCCCTATCTCCGGCAGAGCTGAACCTCCCTGCCTTATTTGGTGCTGCTCATTAGCATACAATATGCATACGTGCCCTTCCCACATGGGCACGGGATGGGCACGGGATGGGCACAGGGGTGGGCACGGCGCGGCTGCGAGGCCACCCAGAGCTCCAGGTGTGATGATGTCACCAGGCCCGGGACGTGCTTTCCTGCCGGGACAAAACCCAAATATATGGGAAATCAGAAGGAAAATATTTAGTTTAAAGCCGAGGTCGGTTCTGCAGAGAGGCCTCCGTGGCCTTGTTTTACTCATTTTCACTTCTAATCCCATAAAAGCTTCTGTTTCTCACTCTTGGAAGTTGCCAAGGAATTCGGGGCCCCCTTCCAGCAATTAGGTCAATACACAAAGCCCCGATAATGAGTTGTCAGTGACTCAGCCCCCAGCCTTGGCCAGGGCGGGAGGAAGTTTTCCGACCTGGCTCTGCTCCTTCCTCCCCGAGAGATCCCGGAGGATCCCAAGGACCAGCTGCAGCCACCCAAGGCCTGGCTTAGCCGTGAGCCTCTTCCCCAAAACGGTGCAACGCTGCAGGAGGAGATGGGGAGCGCGGCAGAGCCGAGGGCCATCGGGACACAGCCGACATCTCCGAGGCCATTCCAGAATCCCAGAGGAGAAATGAGGCCCTTCCCTCGTGAAACCTCCGGGATAGGGATGATTTCGTGGCAAACAGGATGTTGGGATGAATGAGGCAGCACCAGGACACGATGCCGGGTCCCGTTTCCCCGTTTATTCTGGGCAGGAATCCCTTTAATTGATTTGAAGTCATTTTGGATGGATATTTAACTATAAACAAATGGCATTTCCATCTAAACCCACATTCCCGAGCCTGTGGACAAACACAGCCGAGCACCAAATCCCTTCGAGGGCCGGACTTTGAGATTTGCCATGGGAAGAAGGGGAAGCAGCTGAAGCTGGGAGCGCTGCGCAGCCTCGTGTGCTAAAGCTGTTTGCCCATGAATATAGATTACATTTTTTTCCATGGCAAATAAACAAATGCATAAAGATGCATTATTTCATAAGCATAAAAAACCCTGCTGCAACTATAGTGCTTTTCATTTGTTTTTATGATTACTTGTAATTAATTAGCATCAAAAGAAGATTATCAACATCGCTAAACCCCGAGATTGTACCGGCAAACGCAGCAATGATGGCGCTGCTTTATCTTTCTATTAAGGTGGAAAAAAAGGAAATTATCCCTTTTTTATTTCATTTTTTAACTCTGCTGAGATGGAAGTGTCAGAACCTGGTGGCAGCACAGCCTCAAAACGCACTGAAGTGCACAAAAAGAGAAATAATCTTCTCTAATTACAAGCTGTGCTGAGACCAGGCACATAAATATTTAAGGCAGTTTAAATTGTTATTAAAGTTGGGTTTCCAAAAGCCTTTTTCCAACCCATGTTTACACTTTATCGAGCAATTTATGAGGTCACTGCTCATGCACCTCGTCAAAAACTTCCCCCTTCCACTGGGAGCCATAAACTGGAGCCTTTTTGATGGGATCTGGAGACTCTTAACAGTTCTCACTGCCCAGCCCAGAGACCTTCCCCTTCCTGGGATCAGTGGCAGCACTGGCTGTGCTTTGGGCACCGAAATCCCAAAAAAAGGGATCGTCCTGGCCCTCATCCCTTTCTCCTGGCATTTACTGCCTTGCTGTCAAATCTTTACACAATCTTTGGGAGGAAGGATTTGAGAAGAGAGGAGGTGGCCGCTCGTATCCCGCGGGATGTGGGAATGCGCCAGATCCCAGCAGCCCTCACATCCAAACCTCCCAGCTGGGAGGGAAGTGGAGGGAGTAAATAAACAGAAACCCCACAGGTGTGCTCCCAGCAGGAACACAGGTCCCAGCAGAGGACAGCACTTTGAGCTAGAACTCCTCGGTCTTCCAAACCCAGCAAATCCCTGGAAACAAGACAGTGTGTCCATCCATAGCTCTGTGAGTCCATCTCCCACACTCCTCATCCTGGAGGCTTCCCGGCACTCCCAGGGGCTGCCAGGCCTCTTCCCAAGGAGAAAATGCCTGAGGAGCTCTTCTCAAACACCCCTTTTCCTGGGAAACACCAAAGCCGCAGCGCTGCCTTATTTTAATTAATGATTAATTGATGAAGGGCCGTGTTTGTCCCAAATTGATGGGCGTGGATCGGCTCCCATCCTCGCATGAAATATTAACGCAGCACTTGGACTCAGCACCAGTCTGCAGCTATTAGGCTGCCATTTGCATATTCATGAGGGCTCATAAATGTTGAAGGAGCCAGCGAGGAGCCCGGCAGCGGCGGCCAGGCGGAGCCAAGGCATATTTACAGCCTTCATTAGTGCCGGGTTTGTGGGACAAAACGGCCGGAAACGGATCCAAGGAATTCCAGTCTGCCGCTCGCAACCACTGCAGCAGCAGCTTCTCCTCCTCTTCCTTTTCCCGAGCTGAGGAGCTCCAGCCCAGCTGCGAAGGGCACCACGGAGCAGCTCCTGCTGCAGCTGGGTGTGGTGCTGTCCTTCCACCATACCTGGGGCTGTGTGTTACCAGGAGGACTCAGCCTGGTGGAGGTCACACATCCTGGGGACACCGCAGCTCCTGCCAAGCCCTGCGGACAATGGGAATGCTTTGGGAGCCAGGCGTCCTTACGGTGGCTGCGCAGGGCTGGGTGTGGGTGAGGCGCGAGGAGGTGGGAACGTGCGAGTTCCATATGGAAAACCAGAGGTCCCGGCCTGCCTATCCCCCAGGGAATGCTGGCAGAGAATCCCGGCATGGTCTGCGTTGGGAGGACCTGAAGGAATGTGGTGTTCCACCCCTGCCACGGCAGGGACACCTTCCACTGCCCCACGTCGCTCCCAGCCCCGTCCAGCCTGGCCTGGAGCACTGCCAGGGATGCAGGGGCAGCCACAGCTGCTCTGGGAAATGAGTGGGAGCGTTGGAAACTGAGGCAGCCGCTGCACTGACCTGATTAAAGTCCCTGCTAGCAGGAGAAATGCTCCTTATTTACCTCGGTCCTATCGATAATAAACTGCTAAATGAATGTTATTAAATAACATTTTCCTGTCTGTTAAGTGTAGCTAAAGCAGGACAGCGATTCATTGGCAAGACAATAAAAGTTCCTTTTCTGCTTACTGGATGTTTTCCCCTCTGCAGAGCATAAATCACATTTTGTGTGAAGTGTGCATCCTTGCTCTGCCAGTTATTTGAATCTCTGGTACTTTATAATAAATGCTTTTTATTGATTTTTATTGTGCAGCGCCAGGAATTGAATAAACTCCGGGCACGAGCAGCTGAGAGGAGCAGGCTGAAGGAGAAAATGGGATCAGCATCTTTCAAAGGTAAAGGTGCAAGCACACGGGGGGACTTGCCTTGCTCAGCAGCTCCTGGGAGCACCATGAAAAGCACAAACGTGGTGTCCGGCTGCTTCTTTCCTCTTAAAGCCCCAGAGCTGGGATGATTCTTGGGGAAGGCCAAACAGGAGCTGTAGAATCAGCGAATCCCAGGATGAGCTGGGCTGGAAGGGACCTGGAAGCTCACCTCATTCCAAGCCTCAGGCAGGGACACCTTCTGCTAGCCCAGGTCCCTTTTTTAAAAAAAGGAAGCATTTTCCTTGAAAACCAAAGCATCAAGTCGTGCTTTGCCTTCCCACAGTGATATTTACAGCTGGAAGGAGTTTGGGATTATCTGCCCTGTGGAACTGGGTCCGTCTTTGGAAGTGAGGGAGAACAGGGATGATGTGAGGGGTGACCCACACAGGGGGAAGTTTTGGGGTCCCTGGGGCAGGTGCTTTGCTCCCTGTCCCTGCCGGCTCCTGGAACAGCGGGATTCCACAGCCGTGCAGTGGGAAACTCCTCCCCGTCCAGCGTGGGCACGGCAGCACGGGGGCTGCTCCTGGTGGGGCAGGCACTGCACAGACTCACTCCTCTGCCCACCACGGTGGCTGACTGCCCCCTCTGCCTGTGCATCCCTGCGAGTGCTTTGTGCTGGAGTTCCCGGGTTTCTCCAAGCCCCTCGGGCTGAGGAGCTGATTCCTTTGGGGTGTTCTAACCTGCTCCATGAAGCAGCAAAGAAAGTCCAGCTGGATGGAGCAGGCTCAGCTCGGGGCTGCCCTGTTCCTGGATTGGGAACACCACCGGGTCCTGCTCACACAGCTCAGGACAGATGGGAATCCAGGGATTTCTGCAGAGTATGGCCTCACAGTGCCCTGGCACGGCAGCGCTTCACACCCGAAATTCCCCCAGCAAACCCCACATTGTTTCCCTGCTGGGTTAGCTGGGAAATGTGTTCCTACTCCAGGTAATGCGGGGCTCATTACACAATTACCTCAAGTGCTTCACAATGCATTAATTGCTGCTTGATTTAAACATTTCCCATCCAGGAACCCAACTCTGTCATTGTGACAAATTGCAAGCCAATAATCGGGTTCCTTGGAAGAGGGAATGAAGGAGCTGGGGGTTCCTTGGTCAAGGGAACCAGACCCTTAGTGAAACCCCAGGCATCGATTTTGGGATGCACGTGCCCAGGTTCCGGGGGAAGCGCGAGGTAGAACTGATCCTTTTGGCACTCAAAATACCAGTCAGGGGCTCACAGAATCATTCAGGCTGAAAAAGACCTCCAAGATCCTCTTCCAGCTCAGGGCACTCTGTGATTCCCTGTGTGACTTTATGATACTATCTCAGCATTGTCTGCAAAATACTCCTCGAGCCTCAAGAACTCGGTCCTGGCCCCCACCTCATGACTCCATTCCCAAATTCTCCAAAGGGAGAGGAGCATCCAAAGCACATCCAGGTGGGCACCCGCTCGACCCTGTGGGATGGCACCTGGACCTGGCACCCCAGGACAGGCTGGCAGCGCCTGGGCGATCCCGGCACCCCTGTCCGACCGCCTCCGGAGCTCTGGCTCCAAGTGCCCCTCGTGCAGAGCTCTGAACAGCGCCTCGCCTGCTGATTCTGTAACGCAGATTGAGGCTGACTCAGGACCTTGGGCACAGCCATTAAAGCATTCACTTGTGAAACAACTGGATTCTGAGGAGTTTTCCCTGGAGAAAAATTCCCCCGTCAAACGACAGAGTGGGAAAACTGCACACCACCGGCCTTCTCTTCCCAGCATTTCATCCCCTTTCCTTTCCAGCCCTGGGATCGGGGCGGTCCTCGCCACATCCCTGTGCCACAGCCCAGCAGCTCCCGGCCAGAATTGTGGCCATTTCGAGGTCAGCAGCGAATTTTCCATTCAGCGGGGAGAGGATTTTGCCCGAGGTGCCTGCAGATGTTCCGAGAGATGCCCCAAGGCCCTGCAGATCACCAGGAGTGGCTCCACTCACTTCCTTCAGCGCTTCCTTCTGCCTCGCTGCCCTTCGGAGCCATCCCAAGGAATCCTTCCTGGCTGGCCAAGCCTCGGCAGTGCCTGGAGCTTCCCCGTCCCACCTGCTGCCATCCTCAGTCCCTGCCAGGAGCCCCTCAGCGCTGTGCTCTGCGAGGCTGGCGGGATGCTTCCCAGCTCCCAGAGAGAATTCCAGGGGGTGTTTATGAGCTGCAAGCCCAGGGCATGAAGAGTTCCATGAGGATTCTCTTCCAACAGAGAATTCCAGGCAGAAGAAGGTTTCATCCCCTAGGAAGTTGTGGAACACTGTGCCAAGAGTGCCAGGCAGCAAAACACACCTGTCCCTCGTGTCTGCTCCTGTCCCCGCTCGTCACTGGGTGTCAAAGCGGTCATGGAATCCTGGAATCATCACTTCTCCCTTTCAGGGGTTCTCCTGGCAGGAGAGCTGTGTCTGCATCCCTCCCTCCAGGGAGAAATGTGTTTGGGACAGCACTCCTCTCCCCGAGACGGGAACCAACAGGTTTAAAAATAATCCCCAGGACTTGTGTTCCAGGGGCTGGCTGGGAAACGGCTCCGATGTGACGGAGCCTTAAATTACCGGAGTTTGATGAGCCTGGTGCACACGTACGGAAGCTGTCACCAGGAATTCTCCCCATCCAGACTTTATATAATAAGGGAGGGATTAATCAGGAGTGGAGGTCTGCAAATATTTGCCTGTTTCCATAGCGATGGGGAGCCCACACACACAATAAATACCTTTTCCCACATGCGTTATCATCGCTGCCTAATCATATAATCACCAAGCCATGGCTCAGGCGGGGCCGGGAGGAGAATAAACACCATTAATTAACAGATTTATCAACTAGAGGAGGAGGAGGAGGTGGCAAACGAGGAATGGAGTGGAAAATGCGCTTTGGAGCAGGTTTGGGCCTTTCTCATTTCTCCAGGAAACTTCGCAAACTCTTAATTAGCTCACCAAATCCTCTCTGTCTTCTTCCAAAAATAAAACTTCTGACAACTGTTCAAACCACGCCGCACTCTCACCCACCAAACACACATTTCAGTACAAATATAAAGCCATGGCGGGGAAGTGTCAGAGGCATTGCTTCGAAGGAGGAAAAGTGAGACTTTTGGCATCGCTCGCGAAACGCGACGCGTTGTCTCCCGGAGCGGGATGCGGATTGTCTGGAGCTGCAGGGAATGAATGTGGCACATGACAAAGGAGTGACACTTGGCCAGCCAGCGAATTAGTAACGTTTGCATGCAGCAGCTCCGCTTGCCTGAAATGATCCCTCCTGGCATTGCCAAACACCTTTTCCCAGGGCGGCAAGTCCAGCCTGCTCTTCATACTGGAAATGGAGCATCCAGACCCAAAGGGGGTTTTGGGATTAAGCCCGGTGCTGTTCATTCCTCACTCCGTTCTAAATCAAAGTGGGCTGTTGCCTGTAAAGTAGCAAAGTTCTGAGAGTTGCTCTGGTTTCCAAGGGCCAGCAGGGCCCAGGGGGCTCAGCTTGGAGTTTCCAGGGATGAAGGCACCTCTGGGAGTGAAGAGCAGCCATCCCAGAGGATTGTCCCCGTGAGCACCGAGTGGGTCACAGAGTGAACCATTCCATGGCTTATGCTGGGGGTAGGAAGGGACCTTAGAGCTCATCCCATTCCACGGGCAGGGACACCTCCCGCTGTCCCAGGGTGCTCCAGGCCCTGTGCAGCCTGTCCTGGGACACTGCCGGGGATGGGGAATCCACAGGCTCTATGGGGAACGCCTTGGGTTGCAGGCTCCTGGGAGGTTTATTGTTTCCCACTGAAAGTGCCGTGATTTCGGGGCTGCTGGGAGTGCCAGAGCGGTCACCCTGGAGACTGATCCTGCCCAGGGGATGCTCCCATCACCCTTCCCAAGACTTCCCGTCCCAGCGGCAGGGACAGATGTTTGGAATGAATGGGAGCATTTCCACCTTGTTAGTGCCACACTGAGGAGACAGAGTCCCCGTGCCCTATCCAGAATTCCCAGGGCAGCCGTGCTGATTCACGGCCCGTTCCCATCCGCGGGAGGAGCGGAACCCGGAGCTGGGCTGCGCCACTCCCAATCTCCGCTGACATCTGAGTAATGTGGATTTTGCTTCGATGACAAGCTCATTATGGAGCATAATTGCGACGCAATCTCCTGGTAAACACTGGGTTAAAGCCCCTGGAAGATGCTCGTTCCTCTCGTTATTAATTAGCACGTGTCCACTCCGCCAGATCCAGAGCCCAAACTTCATTTGTTATGTTCAGCCAAATGCATGAGTAGCTTTGGAGTAATTATTTTCCAACATCATCTAATACCTCTCTGCACATCAATTAAAAATCCTCTTAACAAGGAACTGCATTTTGTTTGAGATCAAATGCCTCGTCCAAAGCTGTATCAATCATGTAGAGCTAATTAGTGGGTCTGCTTTATATCATTTGTTTTACTTTATTATTCTATTATACACTTCCTAATGAAACCAATTGAACAATTTTGAAATCTTTGTTCAATTAATTTAAGGCTTAAAGGCCAGCTCCCTTTTTTTTTGGCTTTAAAATGCACGGATGCAAAGGGAAATAAAATTCCCCGCATGTTTTATATCTATTTCTTTCCTGGGGTAAGCGCTCTACAGCTGCTTGTAAGGTTTTAGCACTATTTTTGTGTCACTTGCAAATACCTCCTGGCTCAGCAGCCCCTGGAAGGCCTTTGTCCGCAGGCAGGTGATGGCAAAGGGCTGCAACAACAGGAGAAGGATCTGTGGGAGCTGATCCCGAGCCCAGAGCTGCCACATCTTGAATTATTGCCGGTGGACACTGACGTTTTCCAAGCCAGCTGCAAAAAGGAGCTTTGGAGAGGATGCTCAGGGTAAATATTTGCAGTGGGAAAAGCGGCTTTGAATGCCTTGCTCTCAGAAAAGGAGTGGAGCCAGCGTTGCGGGAGGCTCCGAAGAGTCAGTGCCGTCAGTGCCGCTGTCCAGGAGCTCTCACTCCGTGCTTTCGAGAGGAAGACTCTCCAAGGAGGACTCTCCAAGCCCAGCTCAGCCTGCAGCAGGTCCAGCAGCTGGAGCTGAGCAGCACGAACTGCTGGGAACCTCCAGGCCGTCCTGCAGCTCCGTTTTCCAGACACCATAAGGAGAGGGAGAATCCCAGCCGGGATTAGAGCCATGGTGATGAACAAGCAACAGTGGAGCATCCCGAAAATCAAACTGCAGCTAGAGGGAGGGACAGCTGTGACCAGGGAGAGCCTGGAAGGATGGGATAAGGCTGTTAAAAAGCATCTCCATCCCAGCAGGCCGATGGCACCTGGACTGTGCCACCCCCCTGCAGCAGCAGGACCAGGGCAGTGCCAAACCGCACATCCTGGGGACAGCTCTGGGCTCCTCATGACAGGAAAGACCCTGAGGGGCTGCAGCGTGTGCAGGGAAGGGGCTGGAGCCCCAGGAGCGGCTGAGGGAGCTGGGAAAGGGGCTCAGCCTGGAGAAAAGGAGGCTCAGGGGGGACCTTGTGGCTCTGCACAACTCCCTGACAGGAGGGGGCAGCCGGGGGGGGTCGGGCTCTGCTCCCAGGGAACAGGGACAGGAGGAGAGGGAACGGACATCAGGAGGAATTTCTCCATGGAAAGGATGGGCAGGCCTCGGAAGGGGCTGCCTGGGGAGGTGCTGGAGTGCCCATGGTCCGAACTTGCAGCTCCCCAGCATTTCTGGACACATCGGCCATGGCAAAGCACAGCTCGATCAATGCCCCACTGGAGCCGCTCCTGCTGGTGGAGGAGCAGGAATTCTGTGCAGCCAGGCTGCCTGAGCAGCCCCTCTGCAGCCACCGTGAACGCTTCTCAGCTAAATCAAACTGACAAATCAGCAGATGCTGAGGGGCTCGCAGCAAATGGACTGTGTTTCCTTTTTCATATGGAGAAGGAGGGTAAAAATAAGAATGACTTTCACATGCCGTCAGATTGCTTGGGAGAAATCAAGGGATATTATAGAAGCATTGGAGCAGAGGGAATTCAGATTTAGACCTCTTGAAATCTGGGGTTCGAGCTGAGTTTCTACTTCTTGGTAATAAAAGAAACTACTCCTTGCGTTCGTTCCGAGCTGCGTTTAAAGGCACAGGTCTATCAGAAAGGAGCCCTGGTCCTGGTCCCCTTCCAGCGGGAGCCACCTGTGCATCCCTCTGGATACACAGGGATCCGGCCACGGTCTCACCCATCCCCACCACGGTGTGAACCAGCTCAGGGGTGGGCGGTGGGATCCCAGAGCAGGCCCCGAATCATGGGGTGGGTCGTTTGGGAGGGACCCTAAAGCCCATTGCATTCCAACCCTTCGCCGTGGGCAGGAACAGCTTCCACCAGAGCAGAAACTGACTGGGAACATTTAGGGATTGCCTGTGAGCAGTCAGCGCGCTGAGGCTCGGTGTTTGTTGTGCACACAGGTTGCCCTCAGTTCAAGCTGTAACAGATGTGGTGGAACGGCACCCGCGCGCATCCCGCCTCGGCCGCTCGCCCGGAGGCAGCGCCGCTGGACGCAGCCCCTCGGACACGGGTGGTCCCAGGCCCAGCAGAGCCTTTGATGTCCCCTCCCCAGGTAGGAAGGGCTTTGGTGTCGGGACATGTGGGAGCCATTAGGATTCCTCACTTGTACACAGCCTGCTTTCCGGCTCTCCCCGTTCAGGAGGGACGCGGGGGAAGCATCCTTTTTGGATTATCCCTGCATCCTGTTTGGAGAGTGCTGGCCAGAAGGAGCAGCTCCAGTTCACATCCCGCTACGAAACAAAAGCAGATGCACACAAACCCCGGGATCTCTTGGTGTCAAAAGGGAACTGCGCTCCCCTGTCTCTGGGGCCTCGGTCACTTCTGGGCCTAAGGAGTGTCATGGGACAAAAATCCCAATAATTAGTGCAGCACTCAACTGATGTGAGCGGGAGGAAAAGCAGGAAGAAGGCTGGTTTGGAATTCTGCAGTGTTTAATTCTCTTTGGGGGGTGATGGAAACAGCCCTTCTGAGGGCGACTCCTTCCCACACTTGGGTTTCAGCCAGAGGAGCACCGGGTTCCGACAGTGCCTCTGGATACACAGCAAGGTGCAGGGCAGGAAGTTCATGGAGGCCTGGGCAACCTGGGCTGGGTTGGAATGAGACGGGCATTCCCATCCCACACTCCTGCTCAGCTGCAGCCTGGCCTTGGGAGCACTGAGCTTTCCCTGGGTGATGCCTGCACCTCGATGGGATGCCCAGAGCAGAGGTTCTGCCCTTTAGGAAGCCCAGGGCTAGCTAATTTATCAGGAATGTGTGGCAAGCCCCAAGCAGCCCCAGGAGTCTGCAATTCGACTTCCACGTGCGCCTGAAGTTCCCTGGATCCCACGTGGTGAACATCCCAAGGATTCGAGCCCCGCCTCCAGTTTCCGGCAGAGTTCCTCGGGTGGGGGATCGGACAGGCTCCGGTGGCCGAGGCACGGCCCAAGCGTGCAGCGGCTGCGGGGCGGATTTGGAGAGAGCTGTGGAATAAAGGAACTCCGGGGCTGAGGGAGGAGGGATGGGAAGGGCTCCCGCGGGAGGCAGAAACGGAGCAAACGCACAAGGAGCGCACGCAGGCAATTAAAGAAGGGGTTAAAAAATCCTGGGCGGGAGCTCCCCTTTGCCCTGAGGGTGTTACTCAGCCCGCACGGCATTTAAGCCCCATTTCCAGTCTTAAAATAGGGCTTAAGTAGGCCAGAAGTGCCGGTAACCTCGTGCTGCCCCAGCGCGGGGATGTTTGCAGCTCGAGTGAGCACTGAATTCTTGCTCGGCCCGGCGGAGCCCTCCTGGCACCGAGCCCTGAGCAAGGTTTGGTGAGGATGGCTGGCTCCAGCCGGGATCCGGGAGCCCGAGCCTGCCCGGGACGAGCCCAACGGAGGCAGCGGCGCTCCCGTCCAGCTCGGAGCATCCTCAGCACATCCCGGACAGGAAGGAAAATCAGCCCGAGGATTTTGCCTCCGTTTCCTCATGTTTCCCCTCTGCTCTGCGAGTTTAGGATACTGGGAAGGAAATGCAGGCCTCTCCTCGCATTTTTCTTAGGGACAACAGCTTGTGGTGCCTTGACAATTAATGCGGACAAAGGTAGGGACGGGTCCCCCTCCCGTTCCTGGTCCGCACGGCCCGGGATCTTCTCCTTCCCCTCAGCCAGAACAGCCATCTGGAAATTAATGTGGAACAAAGTGTAAAGGGAGAATATTTTTGTGATCTAATCCTGTAGGTCCCATTATTTAATTTATTTATACAAAGCAGGGAACGCTGAGACAGATGCGGGAGAGAGCTCGAGAGGCAGCAAGGACATTGTTCAGCTCTGCTCCTCTAAAGAGCCAATTATTCCCTTTCAAGCCCTTTAGTTTCAGGGGCTGCCGGAGTCGTTGGAGGGATAAAAGTGGGAGCCTTTCATCTGGAGGATTCAAGTGCCAGTCCTCCAGGCAGACCAAAGCCACATGGAGTGGGCTGGCTTCTTTTCCTCCTTAATGCATTATTCTGGAATGGGATTATTAAACATTAGTGAATAGAGAATTTAAATTTGCAGCGTTGACAGCTGATTAATTTCTTTCTTTTAAGCAAAAA